>PVKA01010176.1:0-65401 GCA_004027165.1 Ctenomys sociabilis | reverse complement strand
TATTTTGTATATTTATTTTTGTATATGTACATTGTCCTTTTGTGTATTATATATTTGTTTGTATTTATATTAAAATGTTAAATAGGCATAAATGAAAGTATAAATAAATATAAACTATACATTATTCCTTTATGTTTACACTTATTAAAGAGATAGAAATATGAAATGTATTTAAGTGTATGCATTTATATATTATATATCATATATTAAGGGAGCGCTTCTGTTTGCTCGCTAACACCTACAGACTGGGACCCGAGACATTTCTCCAAGTGGATTTTCATAAATTCAAAGGTGGCCACTGAGTCTCCATGGAAATCCTTTTCCTCTCCAGCTCCCAGGTGCGGTGCCCTCTGATTTCAGGGATGAACGTGGGGTGCGCTCGCTCTCCGTGGCAGCGGGGAGGATTATGCCCCGCTGGTCCGGAAGGCACCTTTACACAGCACCATATAGTGCGGGCTGGGCGATTTAAATCCCAGCTGCCATCAGACCCCCTTTTGCAGGGGCTGCCAACCAAGCCCCTGCACATTTTTCCCCAAAGGAGGACCACGGAACAACTCCCTTTCGTTTTCTGGTTAGTACCCACGCGCGTGCGCATCTGTGAGTGTGCTGCCCCTCCTGCATTTGTAAATCCCGCTTCAGAATGCAAAGGTCCGTACAGTGTCATTAAAACAAATGAATATAACCCTTTGGTCATCTAGGTGAAAGCATTCTGTGAGGTTTTTTTTTCTTTTCAAATTGCTATTGCTATATATAAATGTAACATATAGCAATAACCATAGAGAGATACTGTGCCCTTGTGTATGGATAATTAAAATAGGAACATCTCCGGACTAAATTAAAATGTGTAAAAACCAAATCCTTATAGCATCGATGAAATTACAGGAGCTACAAGTGAATCACCAGCCCAGGGCCGAAGCATTCCTCTCATTACTTCGTGAACCTCTTCCATGATCACACTTTTCCATTTTCACAAATCGACATGGTTCTTTTTATGTCACTAAACATCTCAGCGCACTTTTACTGCCCTCCTTATATATATGCTGGTCGGTAACAGCACACAAATAGTCTCCAGTCATTTAAGAGAATCCAACCCTTTCCGTGCATTTGATGACACTACCACAAATTATGAACTAAAATTTGAGCAAGATAGGAGGAGATAAATTCTATCCTTATGAATATTTTTTTAATGCGTGCTTTCCTGCATTGGCATATCACAACCCACGGGTCATAATCTGTGAATTAAGGAAAGCTGAACACCTGAGGACGTGTACACAGATTTTTTGCCTTAACCCATGACCCGCACAATCTGTGTGATTCCCCTCAATGGAGAGCTCCGATATGCCCTTTTCTCCTCTGTACTTTGAGCGTAAGAGGTGTTATTACCCATAACTTTTTATTTAAAGGAATTGTGCAGCTGGGAAAATGAATGAATTTAATTATCAATGCAGTGTGAAAAAAATCATTAGAGCAAGGGCCTGGAACGCCACATATTAAAAATAAACAAAGGCTATTAAAAAACAGTTCCAAAAAAGAATGTCAGTTTTTCTTCAATTCTTAAAATGTAAATACCAAAAAGAAAACCATATGTAAACATCTATAGTTACAGAAGAAATTACTCTTTAAGAAAATGTTAAATGACTGGCTGGATCATTTAACTTTAAATCTATACTTTATGTGGCAGTATAGGAAGGTCATTTGATTGCTATGCATAGAAAAATGAGAATTGTAATATGTTCTCAAAGTTTCACCTTCATAAGACAAAATTTTCATTATAAAATTTTATTTAATAGTGAGCACTCCGAACTTCTTCCTCAACTGTATAGCCAGCAAGCTTGTCTTTGACTTTTGAAAGACAGAATAACTGTGTATTTTAACTAAATTTTGAAAATCACTTTGTATTAATATTCCGGCTTGTGAAGGAATCAATTTAGCTAGAGCATTCAGGGAAAATAACAAGCAGAGATGCCTCAAGAAGGCCTCGCTGGTTGGCCACAGCTGTGTAGAAGAAACGTGTTCTAGGCAAACGGGGAAGTTTGAGGGGCCAGCGTAGGACCCGGAGGTGCACGAATTTCATAGGCTTTGTTCACCAAGGCTGCTCCAAAAGTTCAGTCAGAAAAGGCAACACTCAGGCAACATGGATGGGTACTCAGCTGTTTTATATCAAAACAGGCAGTGCAGGCACTCAGGGTAGTGTCCAGTCCATAACTGTCCATGTGAGGCAAACCTCACAGCACTGAGCCTGTGGGAGACAAGACAGTTCTACCTGGGAGGGAGAGACCAAGGTGTTCTCTTCTCTGTCACCTCAAGGTTACCTACTGTCACACTGTAGCCACAAAAATGGGGACCCTGAGGAGAAGCAAAGCCATGGAAGAGCATGCAAAGGGAGAGACCCATTGCCACAGACACAGGGTTATTTCCAGGCAGTAAATTTTCATCTGCAGTCAGAGGGAAGATAACCCAGGAGTTTCAGTGGATCTTCAATTATATTCTAGCTCCCTGGTGGGCCAGAGCTGCCATGGTGTGACTGAAAAGCAGGCCATAACCCACACTGGACAATAGGCATTAGCTAGTGTCACACAGTTGTGTTTGTTTTTGTCAAAAGCTTGATTTGTATGTAATTCATTTCTCTCTTCTCCACTGGGCTTCTCAATGCCCCTCTGGAGGGTCACCTTCCAAGAGAATTCAACACTATTTAGCTGAGCTTTCCCAGATTTCTTCCACTTGGGTCGCTGTGGTTCATTCTCCAGTGGCGATCATCAGAACTGTGTAGCACCTCATGATCCCTTGCTAAGCCTCAGAGCACCATCTGCAAAACTAGGACATTGGATAAAAGCATCTGAAGGTACATGGGGTCCTAAACCCCACAGGTGATTTTGGCCTGATGAGTAACAACACTGTGAACCCTAGGGGGAAAAATCTTACCTGCAATTTTAAGAAGTCTGTGGACCAACCAAAAGCTCACACCCAAACCCCAAGCTGCCAACCTCTAACCCACGAGTTCAGTGTCCAAGACAGGCCAGTCACCTGGGTGAGCTCTACAGCCACCCAAAAGGTTAATGTCCAAACTGGGGTGAAAGTCTGCTCCCTATTTCCCAGGTAAGGATCTTTCCCTGGCCTCAAAGACCCTCTGTATGCCTCCTTACTTCTAATGAGAACTCCTCCAGCTCCACAGGCGTTACCACCTTTCTGATTCAACAAACAGCAGTGTAGTATCCGAGCCCAGCATAGCTCCTGTTCAGAGCTGCCTTCCCAGCAGTAGCAGAGGTGCGGGGAAGGAGTAAGGAAGGTAGAATATGGAGCCAGAAAAGGCAAGCTGGATCCCTAAACATCAGTCCCAACCAGGGAGGCCTGGCTGGCCACACCTGGGAAACAGGAGACAGACAGAAAGGGGGCGCCTACCTCTCCCACACAGAATAAATGCCCCTAAACTGTTGTTTCAAAATATACTTTTGCTCTCTTAAAAAAAAAAAAAAAAAAAAAAAAAAAGAACATGGAGGAGGAGGAGGAGGAAGAGAAAAAAAGAGGGTGCTCAGGCTAGATAAATTCAGAATGATTTGAATACATTACTGTAGTTAAGTTTAGTACATAAAGTACCAGGGATGGTTCTGCCGTGCATTTCAATGAGGCCCAAAATAATGAGACTCTGGCTGGGCTGTTGCAGCTTCGTCAGAGCGATGCTGCCCTAATAAGTGGGAAGGAGGCGTCCATGGCTCCCTGCCTATGATTGTCCTCATGGGATTTTGCCCAGCCTCCCTCTGAGGGGAAGGCAAACTCTGAACAGAGAAGCCCGGTGACTGAGAGCTTCAACACCTGCAGGAAAGGACGAGCTATGTAGGGCATTTCCAGGCCTAAACTAACCAAGGAGTCTACCACGGTGCAGCCACAATACGTTCCCTGCAGCTTCTAGATCTTCCTTAGAGGGTGGGGAAGTAGACACTAAACCTTCGCAGCAGAAAGTAACCGCGGACCTCCTTCTCCCAATCAGCCCCCCCCCGTCTCCATGTCCCCACCCCTTCCTGTGATCCCCCCAGAGAACGCCAAACATGAATGAAGGGCCTCCACAAGGCTCCATTCATTCCTTTCAGGCCCCGGCAGAAAGCGGGGTATGACTAGAGAAGGAGCAAGGCAGTGATTAGAAGAAAGAATGATGGAGGAAGAGAAAAGGCAAAGGAGAAGGGAAAAAGACAGAGACAAACAGAGGTGAAGACCCCCAGCTCAGCTCCTCAGGACCCTGAATCTCAGAGAGGCAGGCTGTGTGGCCTTGTCTAGCACTTCAGGACCCACCTGGCTAAATCTGTAAGAGTGAGGAAAGGAAAAAGTGACTGAAGAGCCACCAGTGAGTCATGTGCTCCAGAAGACATCCCTAAGGGCCACATCCAGGCTGTAAGGACAGGGGAATGCAGGCCTGCTTCAGAAAGAGGAGGCTAAGAAACCTGGTGGCTGTTATGAGGACCATGAATCCAACCTGGTATCTGAACCCAGAAGCAGCCACTGGGCACTTGCAGCACTGGAACAGAGTAAGCCATGAAGGTTCAAGGTCTGACCCCTCACCAGGGACAAAGCAGACTCTCCTGCCCTCTCTGTCCTCAGTCAAAGGAGCACGGATATCCTCTCAGAGGAGCCCAGCTGGGAACTTGCAAATGCAGGGTGAATATTCGTAGATCCTGTGTACAGAAAACCTGCAGGCTGAGAGCCCACCTCTCATGCAGAAAGTATAAATAGTTAAACCCGTAGAATCAGGCTCCTTTTCTGTTCCCTGGATATAACTTTCTCCTGGACTTCTGTGAATAGTTAACTGAAAAGCTGTTGGAGTGGACATCTGTTGTTTTTGCCTGCCCAGCCGCTTTCCTCCTTTACTGGAAATAGCATCCTGATTTTCCTTGAGGAATCACTCCTCCCCCAAGCCCTGTCCATGTGGTCTCTGATGCAGATGAGCCCATCCCCAGCTCCAGGGAGAGGCAAGTGACCCAGACCCAGGCAATGAGGACATCCTATTCCACTGGCTGCTCCGGGGTAGAGAGGATCTAATCAGAAGCAGCCCAACTCAGTGACAGGTCTTTGTGTAAAGAAAGAATCATTCCCCTTGAGTCCCTCAGGGGATAGATGAATGGCTGAGCCTACACACAGCCATCTTTCCACCACAAAGAGAGAGAGGCCACGCTGCCTAGAAATGGAGTTGAGGCAGAGAATATGGAAGCCAAATCCTGCTGGCAGCATTCTTGCCCCTAGATCCAGCCATTCCTAAAGCTGTTCCCTTACTGCAAGATTTTCAATTACAGGAGGCAAGCTAATCTAGTCTGATAAATTTGTCTGATCCAAGCTTTTGTGTAAGAACTCAGACTATGACAGTTGATCACTGGTGGACTGATAGACACAGAATATCTCTTAGCACAGCTGTGCTCTGCTGTGACAAAATACCTGAGGTTGAGTAATATAGAAACAATATTCTTTTTATCATAGCTCTTAAGCCTGCTAAGTCCACACTCAAGGTGACTATAGGTTGGTCGTTCTCTGCTTCTAAGATGTTGTTTCCTTGCTGTACCCTCTGGGGGAGAGGACCACAATGTCACCTTTGAGTAGTTGTAAGACAGAAGGACAAGGAACAAAGTGTCATGTGGCACCTTTTTATAAGGACCTTAATCACCTCTTGAAGTCCCTGACTGTTATTTCACTGAGATTCAAATTTCAACACCTGAATTTTGAGAGACATATAAAACTATGGCATAAGAGTTCCTGGGAAGTCACAGTATCAATGGAAGGCAGAAGAAACATCTCTGGGTCCATGGTCCCCAAAAGCAGTATCAGTGGTTCTGTTGCATTTTGGGGATTCACTGTGACTAAAGAGCTCCTTCCCCAAGAATATATCAAGCTGTGAAGTATTCACAGTTTTAAAATTGCTCATCAGGAGCTGGATTTTTTTTTTTAACTTCTCTGCTACCTTAGTTACTGATTATTTCCAGATCCATCAGATACACAAACTCTTGTTTTGAAAACGCAATCAGCACACCCACACACCCATCTATAGATAGTAAAGAATAGGTAGCTGAAGCCCCTGGAATGTAAAGCTATCACACAGGATGGGATGGATAGCATTACAAATGTACACTCAGCGGGAAAATACTATGTAGTTGGTAGTTCAAGCTGGGGATGAATAATCAGCTCATTTTGAATAATGAACCAAGAAAAGCACTGCTATTTGGAAAAACTTGGGGTCCATTCTTGTCTTTGAAAACCTGGTGTGCCTGTGTCACTCTGATGCAGAAGGTCACAGCCCCCTTCAGAGAGCTCAGGCTTCTGTCTCCAGGCAGCCAGGCAGAGCCAGGCGGAGAGTGCACAGGCACAGTCCCCAGTCTGCAGATTCTCCCCTGGCTCCAGCAGTTTAGGAACCCATCTGAAACCTCAAATCTCTCCAACATGGGCTCTGAAGAAGGGCAGACAGCTCACAGCTCCTGCCAAGTTTTAAAGCCCCGCATGTTGATTTCCTCTCTTCTTTGTTCTTTGGGCCGCCATCCCTGGGACTGCTCCTGGCCAGGAGCTGCAAGGTCTTTGGAGGGAGAGATGCTTCCAGCATGTGCTGAAATGCAAGGGTGAACTGCCAGTGATGTGCCCTAGAGCATGGACCAGGACTTCACCAAGGCAGAGAAACACTGTAGAAGAGCCCATGACAGCTGAGCTTGCTGATCTGACCTATCTTGAAGAAAACTGCCCCCTTCAAAGGTGTGACAGTGATCTGTTGCATGTGAGCTACACTTTGATCTCCCTTTTGTCCCCAATAACATGGATTGAACTCAGGGTCTTTGATCTGAGGCATAGCCTCAGCCCTTCTTATCTTTTAGTTTGAGACAGTCTCACAGAGTAGCTCAATTAACCAAGCTTGGACCCTACTTGGAATCCTCCAGCTTCAGCATCCCAAAAGTAGGATTACAGATGTGCACCACTGCACCTGGCCTTTGGTTGCATTTTTAGACATAGAGACCAACACACTTGACACCATCCTCCAGGTTCAGTGGCTGAGTCACTGACCTTTCCAAGAAAAGGGCATCGTCAAGGGACCCAACATTTTCATCCAAGAACCAAGAGCTCACCCCAAAGCTGATGGCTGCCAGACCAGGGAGGCTGAGTGATTCACACATTCAAGCTGCTGCCCTCAGTCAATAATGGGGAACCTTTCAAACCTTTCCATGATAACAACAGCTCACTGCTGCACACAGTGCCTTAGGTTTGCCACCTCAGTCCAAGGCTGAAGCCATACACATCCCAAAGCAGCCTTGAAACTTTATTCCCATGAAACACTGACCTAATCTTTGCCTGGAGACTGCTATTTACATTAAAATTGGTCACATAATGAAAAAAAAAGTAGTTCATTAATATGCTAAGAAGTGCTAATTTGAACATTGCCGAAAAGCAATTGCAAATTCCATTTTGCAACTTGCAAATGTGATGCAGTGCAAATTAGAGCTGATGGACCCATCTTCAGACATTCAAACTTCATCTGGATGCTTCCACGCCCTCCCCCTATGCATACCACGCCTCAGCTGCACAGTCTCAGGACCTGCAGGGGTAATGTTACTTGCATGGAGAAGAAAAAGCAGGTTTCCAGGAATGGGCAGCCAACCACAGCCTTTCTACACCAACATCAGAAGATCATCAAAGAGCAGCTATTGAAATGATCCTCACCCCAAAGAAGCAATGGACTGGCTCCAGAGTTCACCACTTGTCCTCTGTGTGGTGCATCTGGAGCAGATCTACCCCTCTCACCCAACACAACCTCCTCCAACCTCAGCTTCTGTCCCCAGTGGTGATAGTTGGCTGCTTCAGGACTCCAGTGGCCAACCTGGTTCACAGCAGAGCATGAAGCTGCCTCTGTCACCTCATGAGACTCAGAGTCAACTTTTCCAACTGGTGTTTTCCTTGCAAAGCTTCTGTAGGGGCCACTCTTTTGGTGGAAAATAAAGCCTGGGGACTGTGCCAGTCTCTACTACTTTTTTCTGTCCTCCTACCAACTTCCCACTGCCTACTCAGATGATAGAGTGGATGAAGTCAGAACCTGTATGAAGTTAGGACACAAAGTCAATACACACTAGCATGTTGGTATGTCAAAAATACTTTCAATATTCCTTAGGACAGTGTCACATTAGAAACCAACACACCTTCTCTGAGTAAGTAAACCTATTCAATTTTTCTTCTATATTTGGCTGGCCAGGCTTTCTTTAGGTGAATACTAGATGAAGTGTTGGCTTGTTTGAGTGACTGTTATTTAGTTTTGATTGAAGGAGGTACCTTTAGACATAGAAGAATCAATGATCCACCACTACATACTCTAGCTCTAAGAGCCTCCTCCTAAAGTACCCAGTGGTATTCATCATCAAGATCTTCCAGCTGCAAGACCAGCAAGGAGTCAGCTCCTGGAGTCTTCACACTACTGCAGACTTTTCCTGATGATAACTTGGCTTCTATTCTGATGGTAGGAATGTTCTACTCATGACTGGGTACAAGGCTATGTCTTCCTCCTTCTCCCTTTCCTTCTATTCTCCCTCTCTCCTTCTCACTCTCTCCCTTCCTTCTTTTCTTCCTTCCGCCCTCCCTTCCTTCCTTAATTATAACTTAACATTGTCTTTACTGTACACACTACCCAACACCCACAATTTAGCAGATCCACCCCTCTCACCCAACACAACCCCTCCAGCCTCAGTCTCTGTCCCCAGTGGTGACAGTTGGCTGCTTCAGGACTCCTGGTTCACAGCAGATAGGCTGATGGCTCAGCAGACTCAGCACCTGCTCAGGTGAGCACAGGGATCTGGGTTTGATCCCAAGCACCACGTGACACACTGGCCCCATCCTTGGCAGGCTGAGCCAGCGACTGAGACCAGGCATGATGGTCCACACCTATAATCCCAGTCCTGGAGAGGCTGAAAACAGGAGGGTCACTACAAGTCCAACCTGTGTAGTGAGAGCCTTTTTAAGGGACTCATTCTAGGGTCAGCTGACTCCAAGCAAAAGTATCATGGTAAAAGGCTGTGATGGAACAAATCTGTGTTGTTCACAATGGCAAGAAAGCAAAACAGGGGAACAATACCAGAAGAAGGGGCAAAGATTAGACACAGACCTCAAGACCACACCATGATCCACTCAGACTCAACCAGAAGTATGCTCCACCCACCCTCCAACCAGGTTGATACTCTGCCCTAACCTCCATATTTCCCTCCTTTCTTTCTTTTCTTTCTTTCCTCCTTCCTTCTTTCCTCCCTTTCTCCTTTCTTCATTCCTTCTGCCCTTCCTTCTTACCTCATACCTTTCCCAAAAGGCTATGCAGAATACAAAATGATCATGTCAAGAGACAAAGACACCTGTTTCATGCAAGCAGCAACCCATGAACATTCCTCCTGGGCCCAATAACAAGGTACCTATTTGGCCACATATCTACAATATTTAAAAGACTGATCACTTGCCCTTGTCTTCCTGTGGGGCCAAGGCAAAGAAGGACACTAAACCCATTACGAAGCACTTTTCTATAGAATTAAAAAAGCAACAGGTGTGCTTTTTCTGCAGCCCAGGCCTACTAGAAATGTCTCTAGTGGATCCCCTACAACAGAGTTTAAAGAATGTATTTGTCAGGTTAGCTTCCTGAAAGGTCATTCACAGAAGCCCATGATAACACAGAAAACAAGTCTTTGTGGCAACTCCCTGGTTCCAAACCAGGGCCTTACCTGTACTTAGCGCTCCTAAGTACGTATTTGACAGAGGTTTGTCTAGTCAAAGATGAAGATGGGAGGAAGGGAATAAAATCCCATCCCCCACATACAGAATCATGACCTCCTAGACCCCATGTCTCATCTGTACTATTCATGACATCTTCAGTCCCCTCGCGATATTGGTATTGGCAATAAATTGATTTATAACACCTTCTAGGAGATAACTGTTTCTAAGCCTACTCCACAGATAACAGGGTAAATAATTTGCCTGAAGTTACTCAAATAGTGAGTGGTATGAGCAGGAGATCTGGCTATGGAGCTGGGATGGGTTGCCTAGTGCATGGTAACCAAAGATCTCATCTCTTTCCAGAGCCCAGAATCCACACCCATTGTACCCTCTGATCGCTGCTGGGCACACAGCCTGATTCTGAAGACATACTACATAGTCTATGTAAACTCTTCCTCTCATGTTGCTGATATTAACCAAAATACAAACTGCATATGTGAGATCCCAGAGAGTGTCTGCTAGAGGGCCTAGGATTAATTTGTTAACAGGTTGGCAGCTCTCCACCAGGAAGCATGCAACAGGAGCTGAACTTCAGATCCTGTACCACTTAAAACCACACAATTGCAAATTATCCCAAGAGCTGAGGCACGGAGAGACGGTGGCTTTTAAAAATTGCAGTTGTCATTTATTTTATGTGTGATACGTACTACTGAATGCCTTTGGTGCAGACAATACAAAAGGTCTACTTCTTGTTTGGCCAGAGTGGCTCTGTAGCCAACTACTGGCTGTGGGCATCTCATAGAAAGGGACACATCTGGCCACAGCAGCTGTGTTCAGCGCTTAAAAGTCACATATGCCCAAGTCCAGACAAGGTGTGCTAAAACTTTGACAGTCCCTGCACAAAATTCCTGAGAATAGAGTGTACATTCCTCAGGAGAAAGATCCTATACAGCAGGGAAGGCCCTGGGTGAAATCCTCAATGCAGCCACCTGTCCCTGAGACCTGTGCTCTGCTGTAGTTGCATTGTATGTGTCATTGAACAAACTCCCTAGAATGACATCCAAGATCCAGTACCACTGCAACATTAGCACATAGAGCTAGAAGAAAAGGGAGAGGAGCAGGGGACCCCACAGGTCAAAGTCCATGTGCTCTGTGCTACACCTTCCATTCTGCATAGCTTCTCTTGTCTCCTGAGACCTCTACAGTGAGTGTTCACTGGGGTTCTGTTTCTTCTGAGGTCCCGCTTGTCTGGGACTTTGCTTGCTGTGACTTCCCATGGATCCCTCTAACCTATGGTTTCTCTACTGCTTTCATCTTCAAGTTCAAGCTGGGGTTTCCACACTGACAAAAGGAAGTGCCTAGGAAAATACCCATAAACACCAGGGACACCCACCTCCCACACTGTGCTCTCTGTTTTCCTCCACTGACTCTTGTTTCCGGAAGTATCCATAAGGTCTGATGTCTCCCAGAATCTAGAAAGGTGGAGGAGTCCAGTGACCAGTCCTTCCCCTAAAATATTTCAGTTTCTCAGGGTGATAATCAGAAATAAAATGTATCAACTATCATGCCTTGATCTTGCCTGAATGAATTTCTCATTTTAAAATGGGCTGGCCCATTTCCCTTAATGGCCAAATCCCCTGTCTAGGAGTAGAGCAGGTAATGCAAGAAAGGATCTTGGCTGAGGAGGTCCAGCCTATCCTGATGCAAGAAGCCCAATTTTTACACCATTTTCTTTTCAGCCATTCAATAACACATTGGGTTTCTGAGTTTCTACATCAATTTTATAACATTGACTAACATGAGCTCATATGTGAAAGACAGATCCACCCTCAAAAGCTCAGAGTGAAACCCAGTGTCTAGATTTGTGAGGTTAAGAATCAAACTTCCAGTTGTGCTCAGGTGACTACTAATAAGTGCCACCTTGCATACATAGCCTTTGAGAAGTGTCCTCCTTTGGCCACTATGCCCCAGGAAGGCTCCTCCATGAGAGCAAAAGGCAGGTAAGGCCAATCATGGGCAACAACCTACAGTAGTGACTCTAACAATGAATATGTAGTGGAATCAGTGAGGTTTTACCCTGGCAATTCTTATTTGATCTGAAGTATCATGTAGAGTTGGGGGCTTTTGAAAGTTCCAGGAGAGTTCTGCTGTGCAGCGTTAGGAGCCACTCACTAGGGCATGGAAACCCTCAATATGGAAAAAGACCCATGGAGAGAAGAACATCTTCGGAAGGAATGAGCAGAAGCCTCTGGTCACTGGACAGTGGCTTCCACCAGGGATCCAGTCCCCTGCCCCACTGCCTGCTTGCTGAATTCTCCCAGGATGGCACCTGCTTGCCCCCACTGAAGTTCTTAACTGCCCTTGGATGCCACTTATAGCCTGTAATTAGAATTCACTGCAACTCCAGAAGCATGCAGCCCATCAACAGCCCAGGACTCCAGTGGCCTCAGCATGGACCCAATGATTTAAAACCTCAGAGAACATATTCACTGCACCTAGCGTGCATCTGGGGGAGGGTTGCCCCTTCTGAGGTCCACAGAGAAGGAAGTGAATTACTGCCGTAGACATAAGACTGAAAAGTCGCAGGAGGGAGCCACAATTATGCACCAACCTGGATGGGCAATTCGCCAAGAAGGTGACAAGGAAAACTAAATCTATCTCCCCCTGGTCCTTCAAGTCTCCTTCAGGAAAACTCTCAGCACCCAGCCTGCTAAGTCATGGCCTGCAAACCTTATAACCCCATGGAAGGAGTGAGCTTCCTTGGGAGCCTCTCCCACAATGTCATGATGGAGATGCATAATTAGTCTTCACTTTAACACGTAATAAATACACTTAAACTAAAAATACATTTTTCCCACTCATTTTGCTCCCTCGTAGATCATAACTTGTAAATACATATTCCACTTGTCTTTCGCTAATCATTTACATTATATTCTCGTGTTGGCCAGCAGGGCATGCACCACCTTCCTAGGTATCTCAATATCATTAATATTCTTGAAAATTTATAGGTTCTCATGGAAGATGGGAATCTGTGAATTTTATGCCTGATTTTCCTCTATTTGGCAAGTAAGATATTTAAGAAAGTCTTCTTGTTGGGAAGGCCAAGAGTCAGTCATTCATTGAAGAGCATTCAACCATTAGGACCATGGAAATAGTATGATATTTGGAATTGGAAGACTTTGGAGTGAGACCTGGTTCTCAGGCATAAGGATGCTCAGAGATTCAGGGCTTGGTGTCCTCTGTGAGCTTGGAATTCCCTTTTCCTACCTATAGGTATCAGTAGGCCCCTACTAGGTATCAGTAGGCCCCTACTAGGCAAGCGAGGCTGGTACGTAAAGCAGGCCCTGGCGGGAAATAAAAGTCACCTGGAGGCACCACAAAGACAGTACTTAGCTGAGGAAAGAAATGAGAGCCAGGGAGGCAGAAGTGTCCCACAAGTACGGGAGCCTCAGGAAAAGGACTCTTTAACAAGGTTGTTAACATATGACTCAGGAGCCACCAGATACAGTACATGGTCCTGAAGCAAGCAGGAGGCTTGAGACAGAATGCTATCTTGTCCTCTGGTTTCCTTTAGGGGGTTCCAGATGGTCAAATCCAGCTAGAGATGGTCATCAAGGTTAGTCAGCTAGGTGAACATTCTTAGACCTGAAAAGGGCAGAAAAGGTAGAAACATGGGGAGAATTGGGACCAAATCCAGCACAGAGGCCCCTGAAGAGCTGCAGTCTTCATTCCATCCCAGAGATAAAAGTATACCCCTTCCCTGCAAACAGCTTTCATAGTGCCTCATTCATCTCCCTCAAGGAGTCTGCAAAGGCCCAGGGCCAAGAGAGAAGTGAAGGGAGAAAGGCTCTAAGAAGGGAAAGGACTAAGAAGACCAGCCAGGAGGAAGTTCAATGCCCGGAAAGCAAGGGTTCACAATGGAAGGGTCACTCGGCTCCAAAGGGTCTCCAACTACTTTGGAGAAGCACCCTTGCCAGCCTCCTTCAGATAACTGTGCCTCCTCACCCTTGGCTCTGAGGTGCACCTGGCATAAGCCAGATGACAGATAGGCCGCAGAACAGTATGGAATAGACAAGGCTTGCCAGTCCAACCACACCAAAATAGACTACTTGAGTCCCACCCCTGATCCTCTAACTGTGTGAGGCTAGGCAAGATAATTTGTACCCTGAGTCTCAGTTTCCTCATCTCTAAGATGGAGCCTTAAAAATGGACCTACCTCACAGTTGCTAAAAGAATGAGGCAGAGCATGTGAGGTGTTTGGCACAGACTAAGCAGCACAAATGTTTGCGTCCTTTTACCTGTTCATCGGAAGAGCACCACGAGAGTGACTAGCTCTGCGTTCTGTGCCTTCTTAGCTGGACTGAGCATTTGTCACTTGCTAAGCCATGGGATCCAGCTGTGTCAACCAAGAACAAAGCTCCTGCTGTCTCTTCAGGAGGAGTAAAATGATGTGAAGTTATCACTCAAGGTGAGGGACTGAAGCCTGCAGAGGCAGAACAGGGAGAAGAAAGACACTGGGTGTTATGGGATGCGTGTATAAGCCCAGGATTCTACAAGGCAGAGGCAAAAGGATAGAAAGATCAAGCCTAGCCTGGGCAATTTAGCAACTTAAGACTTTGTCAAAGAAAAACAAAAACAAAAAACCAATAACCAGAGATATTGTTCGTATATGTCCTAGGATGAGTCAATATGAGAGAGAGAGAGAGAGAGAGAGAGAGAGAGAGAGAGAGAGAGAACAGGAGTGGACTGTTCCAACTACTGGACTACTGGCCTGGACTTGGCAAAGCTGTCATCCTGGCATATGCACATGTCATCAGCATCCTAGAGGCTGAAAAAGTATCACACTGACTTTAAATCCCAAACTCCAATGGCTGGACCTCACTGCCAGTTCTGGAATTCAGCTCTTTTCTCTTGCCCTCTATAAGTCCCCTCAGGTTTATCCCTAGGAATCCTCAGTGGGAGGTTTTCAAACACTCACAGATGGCTCTGTGAACCCACTTCAGAGTCCCACAGCAGCAGCCATGTTCTTCCTGTTTTCTGCTCCCCTAGCCCACATGTTTCCATGGAAACAGCACAATGATGCCCTGCCCCAAGGAGCTACCTGAACCCTCCAGGGGGCGCCAGAGCAGAACTTCTAAATGTTGAGGAAGGGGAGAGGGGTGTGGGTAGCACCCTCCATGAAACCCTCCAGTTCTCCCTTGTTTTTTCAACAGTCTCTAGGCCATCCTCCGTTCCTTTTGCCACACCCCAGATAGGTTAAGAGTACCCCACTATCCAGGTCCTGCAAAGAACAGTGGAATAGGCCTGGAGGGGGTGAATCACTGTAACACAGAAACCCGACATCCACTGTGACCATGGCCAGGGAGCATCCACTCCCCAGATGACACAGGAGAGAGAGAGAGAGAGAGAGAGAGAGAGAGAGAGAGAGAGAGAGAGAGAGAGAGAAACTGCTGTTGCTTTTGGGGGAAATATCCTAATAATCACAGGAAAGGAGAATTTGAAACCATAATCATAATCATCTTTGGTCTTTGCTGGTATAGACCTGGCCTAAGGCTTAAATTTAAACCCATGGTGACTCTAAAAACTACATGAATAGTTCATTTTCTAGCAAAACTGCCATAGAGGGAAACAAATAATTTAAGCAGGGACAATGTCTCACCAGTACACACATATTAAAAGTTTAAAAATCACAACCCAGGGAAAGTCAGGGAGTGAAAGAAAGAAAAATAAAAGTTGTGTACTTTTGTGTATTTTATTTCTTTTAGCTGAAGAGACTGTTCTATTCTGAAACGGTCCATAATGCCAGGGGAAGAATCCTCTTTTCCCTCCAGAAGAGGATGCAAGGATGGGGTACCTACTTCAGACAAAGTCCAAATGGAAGACCCTCCACAGAAGGGTAGAGGGGGAATTTAGAAAGAGGGAGACCTGGCCAGAGAGTCTTGGTGGACATTTTGGGAGGCCAAAAGGACCACGAGTTTGAGCCCACTGGTGTCAACTTAGCCACTTACATAGTGAGATCTTGTCTCAAAATACAAAATGCTGGAATAGAGTGTGAATGCTCTGAGTTCAATCCCCACTATGGCAAAAAAAAAAAAAAAAAAAAAAGAAGATTGACACTGGAAATTTACTTTACAGTAGGTAGCTTTACCCACCAGAGAAGCCAACAAATGCATATTGACATCAGATTCCTGTAATGAGATCTAATTTCTGAACCCAAGAACATTCTAGCACTTTCAGGTGATGGCATATCCTCTGAGTATTTCATTTAATGCTCCCTCTGGAATCAATGGATGGGTTATAGATTATTGATCACTCGGGACCCAACCACAGCCCCTCAGTGTCAGCATGAGAGCTCCCGTCCCCCTCCTCAGCCTCTTAATCATGAGTCATCAGACATTCGCCCATGCAGAGCAATTATTCATCATCAAGTTCTCCCCCTCAAGCTTATCAAGCCTTTAAACTGGAAAATGTATGTGGATGCCTTTCTGGGACAGCATTCTAGATAAGTGTAGTCAGTAAGAAGCATTCAGAGCCTCTGCTTTTGATTCTGTCTCTAATATATACCGCTCTCAATGAGGCTAATATCGCCATTCTGTGAACCTGCCAAGAGATAGAAGTTGCCGCATTATTGTGGTCTGTTTCGGAGGACAAATAAAGTATGTTGCTGCTCTCAGTGTTCTGCAGAGCACGCCACACTACAGACAGAAGTGTTTCAAGTCAACACAATATGAAAAAATTCAAAATAAAATGAAAAGTGTCTGAAAACAAACCAACATAAATATACAGCAGTCCTGTTAATTATGATGATTATTTATGATCATAAGAACTGGCATCATTACCGTGGTTTCCTTTCCAAAATCTCACAAACTTGTTACTATACAGCAGTTTTGGAGTCCTATAGGCTTAAAAAGGTGGCATGCTCCCTGCAAAAGTCATTTCTGGCAGGGATGACCTGTGGGCATCCCAGGTGCGAGGGCTCTCTTGCACACGTACATACTCACGTGTGATGCCGACACACAAAGAAGGCTGTGTGGACCCTCCAGGATCCCCCACCATTAAACCACTGTAAGGCAAGAGATGTCTCTGATGTGCACCACCAATCTATTAAACAAAGTGCTCTAGTTGCCTGTGAGGGGCCTGAAGAATGATCTAGAAATTCATCCCCATGGGAGAAACAGCCAACGGAACGTCACCGACAGCACTGAATATTTCATCAGGGATGACAGGACTCTCCTCTCCACTGTCCCCCCTCCACCACTCTGCCTGCCACTTGCTCCCCCTTTCCCGATTTTTTTCCTCCATGCACTTGACAACTAGTCACGGCCACATCACTGCTGCCCCGCTGTCCTTGCGAGCTGACCTCTGCAGTGTGCGGTGCCCAGTGGTCATGCTGTCCTCGTCTCTCTCCAACCACATCTGACAGGAGACGCGGTGCTCACGGCACCTGAGACGCCCTGGGACTACACAGGTAAACCAGGGAGTCCGTGTTGTCTCCTGACTAACAACAGAGGGGAAAGACATGACATCTCCAGCCAGGAGCCCACGTCCAAATATTCAAAAGTTTCATCATGCGGGTGATGGAAGTAACCTCCCAGTCTTCGCAGAAGGCGGGGGAGGGGGGCTGGGAAGGGGCACCTGGGCCTGTCCTCAGGATAGGAGCATGGCAGATGCAACCGGGCAGCTCGGGGATCTGGGAAGAGGCACACCACAGCCCCCCAGGCAGGCTGCTGTTCCTCCAAGACCTGAGTGGCTCCTGGGACAGCTGTGAAGCCAGCTCTCCCCTAGGGCCACACCTGCCCCCTGGCACAACCCAAGAAAACAGGAAAGGTTTATTTACCCCGAGAAAGGCACTAGTTCCATTAAAAAATCACAAGCTAGTTTTGTGTTGCTATATTCTGTTGCAACTCCTTTTTGGTGAAGCTTCCAAGTGGAGAGATACATGAAGTATTTTGACTGAAATAAATGCTTCCATGGAAAACAGAGCCCTAGAGAGTGTGCTAAGACTTGAAAAACGTCATACTATTTTAAGCAAGTGACAGTAATGTCACTGTCCGAGTGATTAGGGTAGTTTTGTTGTTGTTGTTTTTCTGTTGTTTTTTTTTTTTTATTTTTTTTTTCTCTAGGTTTACAAGAAAGAAAAAATTAAGTTTGCTTCAAGTGGAGAAAGTTAAGTAAAGAAGCACACTTCTTGTTGCATGGATAATTCATAGACTGCCATGACAGATGTCCCTGTTCTTAGTCTTTGACAAAACTAACCAGTACTATTAGGAAAGGACTGTTTATAGCTCGAGGCAGAAAACAAAATGAGGTCCAAACGCACTCCTCAGCCTTCACTCTGCTTACTGTGAACCAGGCAGATGTTGCAGGCAGATGTATGCACGCTGGATCCAACCCGGCTTATTCTATTTCACAGTTTCAGAAGTTCCTGTTCCTAGGCACTTGGATCTCTTGCTTTGGGCCTATGGAGATGCAGTACATTATGGCAGGATCACAAGGCTGGGCAAATTTATTCACCTCATGGTAGCCAGAAATCAAATTGCCTCAGGAGCAAGGGTCCTATGAGCCCTTTCAAATGTACTTTCCCAAGAACCTTACTTCCTTCCACTCAGCTCTGATGCTTAAGGGTTCTAGTACTCCCCCTTAGTACCAAGAGCTGGGGACCAAGCCTTAACATCTGTATCATTAGAAAATAGTCCATTTCCAGTCAATAGCAGATGGGGTACCAACAGCACCTGTAGCTGACTAGGACACTTGTATGTGGAGGGAGATGAGGACTTTTCAAGGAAAAAAAAGGAGTCAAGGATGGTATGCCAACCATCTGTTTGTCCACCACGTGATGTGGTGAGGAAACACCACACACCCAGAGACTTGACTTTGCACTTAGACTGAGCTTGGCTGGGTTATTCCAGCTCAGACATCCTGGCACATTGACAGGATGTTAGCTGTGTGCTGGGAGGACAGTGGGGGCACCTGCTGGGTGCTCTCTGGTAGGCTAGCCCAGCTGTGTTCTCACTGGGAAGGCCAAGATGGGAGAGAGATCAAGAACCCAGTTGCAAAGTATATTTTATGCCTCCCTTTGGTCTTGTTTGGTAACATCCTTATGGCCAGAGCAGTGAAGAAAGGGATCCCAGAGTCAGAGCAGGGGACACTGCAAAGAGGGATGGCAGGAATGTGAACATAATTGGTCAATAACAGATGATGTTTGACTTGGATATCTGAATCAATGAAGGTACCTCTCAAAAGGCAGGTAGGCAGGCAGAGGAATGCACTGGGAATCTTAGGACTCAGGAATCCTATTTTGGTTTATGGATGAGTTTAGGACTTACTGAGACCCCTACAAACCACTCCCATAACTTATGGTGACATTTATTTATTTATTCATTCATTCATTCATTCATTCATTCATTCATTCATGCATGCATTCATGCATTCATTCATTCATTTATTGTGGTGGTTGTACTGGAGATTAAACCCAGTAACCTGCACTGAGAAACATCCCCTGCCCTTTTTCATTTTTTATTTTGAGGTGAGATCTTCCTAAGTCACCCAATTGTCCAGGTTGGGCTCAAACCCGTGATCCTCTCCTCTGACGTATTATAGGTGTGCTCCACCATGCCTGGATCTTCTTTGTAAATTTCAATCCAAATTCACCATGCTGGGTCCCAAGCCACCAAGCCTTTGGTCATGATGCTGATGGGCCTCAGTTTAAACAACGAAGTAGCAGAGGGCAGTTCCCACTTACCGGCAAGGTGATGGTGCCTGTCAGATGAGCAGTGGCGGGTGTTTGACATCTGACAAGCAGGCTCCCTCTCTCTCTGGTGTCCACCATTCTGTCACCACCGCTGAGCAAGCAGGAGCCTACATTTACTCTGAGAGATGCTCCGATTTTATGCTGATCGTTAACAAGAATATTTCCCTCCAGAGATTTATTACATTAATGAGCTCTGAAATTACTCACAGCAATTAAGTATATTGTTTTTAAACTCTTCAGAAATCATCAAAACACACTGGTTGTTTTTCAAAGAAACATAAATAAAGGGTATAGCTCACTGTCCAAACACACTCAGCACTGGGCTACCTTCACACTGGTTTGGGGAGTTTCTGGTCCCCAGTCCCCCAGGTAGATGTGTGTGGCCTCCACATGCCAGCACAGCAAAACCTTGGCTGTTGAGAGAGTGGATGCTGAGTCTGAGCAGCCAAGTCCAAGACGGCCCTGTCTGAGACCGTTGTGGGGATGGGGGATGAGCCTGCAACTGCCCTCCATCCCCAGCCAAGGAGAAGAAGGTGAGCTGAATTCAGACCTCAACAGCCCAGTTGCGGCCATCTATTCCTAGCAGCTCACTAGCACCATTTCTCCAGCATCCCTCACCTCCCTTGGAAACCAGACACCTCACACACAGACCTTTTAGAGAGTCCACCCATGACACTAACCCACAATGCAACCATGACGAATACTCGTGTGGGCTACCCGAAACTCTCTTTTCAAGCCGCCCCCCCCCAGCAAGTTGCCGTGGTCATGCTCCACAGCCGTGTCCAAGGCCAAGTGCTAAAATGCTGCCTCTCGATACTCAGATACAGCCCTTGACACTCACCAGCTGCCCCGTGTAAAGATCCCACGAAGGCAGGAGGTATGGACCAGTGTATGGTCTTTTTAAATAAATGAGAAGACTTTAGGGTCGGTCTCAGGGACCTTGCCACACTCTCTATTCATCTTCACAGCTAAGAGACAGAAACTGTCATTAGTGCCCATCTTACAAATAAAGCCACAGGCCCTCAAAGGGCAAGAGATTTTCCCACATCAGCCCGATCCTTGGGTTTTGTCTTCTCCAGCTTCTCTGAGCCCAGAGACACTCAACATTGCTTATGTCCTGGGCCCCAGAAAACAAGGAGCTTAAACAGGAGGGAAAATTAAGGTCACTGAAACATTTTCTCACTCCTAAAGGTCAGTCAGACTCAAGTGTTCCTTATGATCTGAGCAGCTGGCTGAGCTTGGAGCCGTGTGCAAACTGAAATGGACAAAGTGGAGGATCACAGCATGATCACCAGGATGGATCCCGAGGGCCACAGACACTGAAAGACCCTGGCTACTGAAACACAACCCCAGACAATCACAGAAGCCACACTCAGCTCTGCTGCAAGCTCTGTGGCCTAGAAAGGGCATCGCCAGCATGTGCAAAGGCCCCAGCACCAAGGTAGAAGGTACTCACAAACATTCTCATGCAAGGACACTGGCTGACTTAGCAGAATCCTTCAAGTCCAAATTGAAATGAGTGTCCTTCCAGGCCCAAAATGACTGGAGGGAAGCTGGGCTCAGAGTGGAGAAGGCTTTCCCACAGCACCACCCCTCAGATCCCAGCTCCAGCAAGGGAGCTTAGGCCGGGAGCCTCCTCTGAACTCTCAGGGATGTCAGCGTCCTATGTGGGATCGCAAGGAAGGACCAATTGGCTGGAAATGACTCCTACTAATTTCCTCATGTCTTGTTTCCCATCAAAAAGCTGTAGGCTCCCTGAGGACCCCCTAAAGGCCCTTCTGCATTACTCCATGGCACCACCTATGTATGGCATCTTCAAATACACATAAATATGTCCTGATGCAGGCTCCAGCACTCTTGGAGCTTGAGGCAGGAAGAACACAAGGCCCAGACTAAGCAACTATAGTGGCTTAGCCAGACCTTATCTCAAAATTTTTAAAAACAATGGTCTGGGAATGTAGCTCAATGGAAATGCCTGGGTTCAATCCCCAGTTCTGCAGGGAGAAAGGAAAAAGGGGGGAGAAAGAGAGAGAGACTTAATGATTTAGGTATCTAGCACTGTGAAGAGCCCAAAGCAAATCTCTTCTCCTCCACAAAGCTGGATACAGAAGTCCTCCTTGAGCTCAGCTTGCACTTGCAAGATGTCTCTTCATGCCTCGCCCACCCAGCAGAAGCTGCAGGAAGGCAAACAAAGCCTTCATACTAGGGCCTCTCTCCATCCCACCTGCCCTGGTTTGTGGCGTGGGCACAGAGCCCACTCTCTAGAGACAATAGCCAATGGTTCCAAAGGCAGCACAACAGATCAGCAGGTCCTAACCTGACAAAAATCATCTGTGAACAACATCAAATGTAGCAAACCAGGGAGAGGAGCTACTGAGGAAAAGAGGGGCCACCCATCCTGTGCTCAGCTCAAACACCTTCCCCCAGGTTTTTGCAGACTACAAAACCCCAGCTCCTCCTCACTCATGCCCTTGCTTCCTCTAACTCAAAGCAGGTTTCTTTGCTGAAGTCACCCATTACACGCCCCTAGGTCATGTAGGTCATGCCCCTACATAGTTAAAGCCAAGCAGGACCAAGGATCAACATGGAAACAACTTCATCCCATATGACCAGACCTGGGCAGAGTGCTACATTCAATGTAGCCCTTATCTAAGAAGATATAACTGTGGCGCCACAGAGAGACCCCTAGCCACAGCCAGGCTCACGGGCACCGTGATATGACAGAAAGAAGAGTAAATTATATCACTTGTCATCAAGACAAATCTTCATCTCCATTCTTCATTTGAAAAGCACTATATTTAATGAATGAGTTCTGAGTCATGACATGTAAATGACTAAAATATAGAAATTATACTGAGGTCGACTAATGTATTTTTAAACCATGAAATTAAGGGACCCATTCATGCCTGCCAACGATGCCACTCCAAGGCACTGCAGTCTTCTGCACAGCTTCCGGTAAGCACTGAGGAATGGGCGACCCTTTGATCAGAGAGAGACACCAGACACCAAACATCTTTGCTGACTTTTTCATGGCAGTAGTCACAAAAGATAGGAAAGATTCTGAGGCAGAAGATTAGAGAGATGTTGGGTAATTGGTACCACCACAGAGTGAGAGATGAGGAACCAAATTATGGTACTGTACAATTAATATGTACTCATTTAAATTAGAAGTAAATTAAAGGGTAAAAGTAATTCTGCAAGATTGAGATGAAGAAATCTTGCTAGCCTGTTTTGTGAGCAAGCTAGCAGCTCTTGGCATGCAGTGTACCTCAGGTCCCACCTGAGGAAAGCACATTCCAAAGGGGCATCATTGCATGGCTTTGCACAAAGGAAGGGGTGCTTCAGTTCCTCTTAGGCTTCCACAAGGAGGCCCACACCACTCGTGCACCAGCAGAGTAGCTGTCCCCGACTGCACTGATCTTCTCTAATTCTCCCCAGAAAATTCAGAAGCTTCAAGGTCTGAGTCTGCAAAAATTTCATTGAGAATGGCAAAGTGAAACAAAAAAATTTGAGGCACCAAGATGCCCCAGGAGAACTGAGATGAGAAAGTTCTAGACAGAGGTCCTCTTCCAAGGAGTTGATGTTTTCAGGTTGAAGTGGGCATAGTTTAGTTCTTCTGGATGGCAGCCATCGGCCTTTTGTTCTCAAAGAGCACCCCGTCTACTTCTCTGCTCTCTGTCATGATGTTCATGTTGGATTGACTGCACCTGTGCACCTGCTGCACCTGTGCACCTGCAGCACTTGCTGCACCTGCAGCATGAAGGTTGGGTGCTACCTACTGTAAATCACTCAAGACATAGCTTTACTTTGACCCTGAGAGTTAATGGCCCAATTCTAGACAACTACTTGGCAACTGTGTATGCAGACAAAGATCACAGCTAGAAGAGACATTCACTCATGGAAGGAGATCTTAACGCAGTTGAGAGGGGAAGGTTATGTCATGTGGAAGCTGACAGTAAAACCAGTCCCAATAGGTCCTGTGGTGACAGCTTTTAATCAGCTGGATCAAACCTTATCTGAATCACATTTGACTTGGAATGTTTTTGCTTACAAAGGACAAAAGAGTTCCCTCTTGTTTATTCTGCGTTAGGACAGAACTGTCCAGAATCATGTATCCTAGAGTACAAAGAAGTGTTTCGGCCTCCTTCCTCCAATGCACATGAAGACCTAGACTCAGAGTAGTGCTAGACAAGAACTGACTGCACAGCAAAGAGGCAACTGTGCTGGTAGCAAAAACAGGAAGCTCCCAACTGCCTGGGAACTTCAGACCAGGTTGGCAGTCACTCCATACTATCTCCTTGTTCCCAGCAAACACACGCATATAGCTCTGCATCCCTCGTTCGTGGCTGACTTTCTTTTCTCATTGTCAAACCACTGACCTTTTCATTACTGTTATTTCTGGTGCTGGGATTAAGCCCAGGGCCTTTGCACCACACTGTATTTCCAGGGTTTTTCATTTTTTACTTAAAGACAAGGGCTCATTACATTGCTAAATTGCCCAGGCTGGGCTTGAAGTGTTATCCCCCTGCCTTAGCCTCTCAGGGTGCTAAGGTCTCAGGTGTGCACCCCATGTCAGGCTATTTCAGCCTTAAGTACTTAGAAACCACTCCTGCCTTGGAGTGTTGCTGTCCAAGTTTCCCTTGACAACTAGCTCCTCTGTGGTTCCACTGGAAGCACATGAACAAGGAGTGTGTTTAAAATGCCTCTTGCATGTGTTCTCCATACAGGCATTGCACTAGGCTGCCTGAATTTGGTCACATACCATGAGCCCTCCACAGTGTCAAAGGAAGAATACAATGGAGAGAAGGCAGATGCAGTAGCTCTCAGCTAAGGCAGGGCATGAACATGGGCTTCCAAGTGCTGCAAGAGTGGAAAGGACCCCAGGTACCATCT
Organism: Ctenomys sociabilis; assembly: GCA_004027165.1. NCBI lineage: Eukaryota > Metazoa > Chordata > Mammalia > Rodentia > Ctenomyidae > Ctenomys > Ctenomys sociabilis. Next base: position 41,058 of record PVKA01010176.1, on the reverse strand, counting down.
ATTCTACCCTGAACTTACTGTTTAACTTCCTCCTAATCTCTCCTCCGATGGACCATACAGCATATATTGAGTGCTTCTGAAAATGGGGATCTCACTCCTCACTTGCCTCAGAGAAAGTGCTACCATTGGTTAGAGATAAAAGTTTTCAAATTTTACCTTGACCTGGGCATATTTCCACATCTAACTCTTGGGAATAATCAAAATTCCTGTCCTCGCTTCAAGAGTTTTGAAATATAGAAAGCCGGAAGTCATGCCCCCATGTTCAACATCTCCTTTTTGCTTTTCATTTATCTTTGCTCCTGTGTGTCTAATTCTGTCCCAATTTGCATTGATCACACTACTTCCTAGTGTATTCCCATCTTCTTAGCAGTATAAAGCTCTTTTCTACCACCTCCATTGTTCTCAGTACTATACTTCCGGTACGGAAGTCACAAGCATACTGAGGTTAGGAGGACCTATGGGACTTAGGCAAGTGGAATGTAGCCTCCTTTTTGAGCATGTAAGATACTCTCTACTGATAAGAGATTCATTTTTAAAATGCCATTGATACCAATAAAGCCCCATGGCTTACTTTCTTCCTCTTTTATGATGTCCCCCGTGCCCAGCACCTTGGATTGGTGAGAAAGCACATTACATCATGGCAAGTTGAGAGCGTGCCAGCGTTGCTTGGGGGAGGAGGGCCTCTGGGCTTCGGAAATGAATGTGTAAGTAAAAGTGAAGGCTACCAAATTGAAACTGATCAATGTAGGCCACCCATGGCTAATTGTCACCCAGCTATTTTGCTTCCAGGAGTCACGTGCTAGGTGACAGCCACAGATGTTGATGGATTCTGACCCAGACTAGAAATCTGGTTTCTAAAAACACTAGAGAGGAAAAAGAGAAAAAAAGCAATGAGGTTAGAGGCCCAGCATGTGGAGACGGGAATGGGAATAAGGGGGTGACTCTGACAGCTCAAGCTGAGGAGGAAAATTAGAAAAGAAAGCTGCTCCGCCACCATATGCATCTAGCTGGCTGGGACAGCTATAAGAAATATCGCCCAGCCCGAATCCCTGGCCAGGATTGTGATACATGCCTGTGTAAGGCTATCAATAACCCGACATGATTAATGCTAATGATTTATGTTAATTTTGCCATAAGCTTTATTTGTGCCCAGTGTTGAACTTAAGGACGTCAAATCATTCCTTAGGAGGTTGTTAGAGATTTTTAAAAGCAAAATCTAAAATATAACGCTGACATTCCATATATCATGGCGCCAGCCTCCCCAACATTCTTTGTACGAGGAAGGTCACCATCCCCCATGTAATTGCGTCTTATCCAGCAATAAGTTCTTGAGAAAGGATTCCACAGCAGAGGCGGGATGACTCCACAGAGGCCCACAGATTCCCTTCTTTTCTGCTGAAGGCAGGAGTGGAGGGGCAGATTTCAGAGTAGCTAAAGAAACAAGTTCCACCTGTATTAGTAGTCAGCTTTCCCATGGCTGGATAAAACACCCAACACCCACAACTTAAAGCAGGAGAGGTTTAACATGGCTCACAGTTCCAGGAATTCAGGCCATGCATGTTTGGGCAGCTCCAGCCAGAACTGGCCTTGTGGGAGGCCATGGCAGAGCAATGGTGCTTAGCTCCAGGCTACTGGGGGCACAGTAGGGAAAAAGCACTAAAGTAGAGAGAGCTAGGAACCATATATAGGCTCTAAGGGCAGGCCTCCATGAAGATCCACTCAGGGACTTATAAAAGGCATTTTATAAGTCCTCTGGGTGTTTCTTAACTCATCCAGGTGGAGATATGATTAACATTCACAGCATTCCTAGGGGGCAGGTGGGTGAGCATTGCTATGTGCTCTCTCAAGTCTGCTATACCTCCTAGAGATGGGCACCCATGACAAGCCAGCCAACTCTCTCTACTTTGGTAACTTCAGACTCCATCCTGTTCAGTGGGGAAGGGAGGATGCTTCATGCAATTCCTAGGGAAGCAGAGAGGTTCAGACTTCATATGCTAGGGGACTTCTTTGTCCTTCACACCATCCTTCCTTGATCACATTTGCCATTATTGAGACAAAATTACCCAACACTTGCAATTTATATTAGAGAGATTTATTTTGGCTGTGGTTTCAGAGTGTTTAGTCCAGTGTCAGCTGGATTCAAAGAAGAAACAGAATGGTAAAGGCACCTGGCAGAGGGAAGGCACTCAGCCCATAGCATCTAAGAGAGAAAGAGAGAGCCTACAGAGATAGACCCCCATTCACTCACCTTCTCCAACCAGGCACCATGTTCAGCTATTAACTCACCAAGCAGTTAACTCTCTGATACATATAGCACCTCCATTATCCAACAACCTTCCAAAAGCCTTATCTTTGAACACATGAGACACTGGGGAACATTTCAGATCTAAACTATAACATACTCCAAATACACACTGCACTAGTCAGTTCTCTTAGATAGCTCTGAGTATCCTGAGTACCTCTTCAACAGTTGAGAACAGGTCCCGCTTTCAGCTGTCACCTACCTACTCTGTTCCTGTCCAGCCTCAGGTGTTGATCTGGATGGCCTGTTTGGCACCTCCTCTGTTCACTTCCAGGAATTCGTGTTGCCTCCCTCTCCTTGATAAGAAGTCCAGTACAGACCATGAAGAGCAAGAAAGAAGGATCTGGGTAGCAACTGAAACCTCTCAGACAGGCCAACCCTGAAACCTCAGAAGCCACCCCCAATTCATAGCATAGTACCTGGTGGCACTGAAACAACATGTGTGCCCTCCTGCAGGAGAGACACCATAGGTCTGTGGTCCTAGGAACTCCAACCTTGTGTCACTGCCCTAGTTGTCTCTTCCCATGAAGTTCAATCCTTTGCTTCTCTGATCCCTTGCTTCAGTTTGATTCCAGTAGAAATCCTTCAAGAATCCATTGAAAGCCCAAGAGATCAAGAGCTTTTCTACCTACAAACCAGTCATTCTGTGGCATCTGATGCCCTGCCTACAAAATAAGTCCCTTCATGCTATCCTGATAGGGCCAGATCAAAACCAGGTCCTTACCAGAAACTCAAGCCATAGGACACACAAAACCCAGGTCCTTCCCATCCTCCATCCTTTCCCTCCCAGCTCTTGCTAGAAATTCATTATCTATAGTTTAAAAGCAACCAATTCTATATGGGTTTGTATCAAGAAGGAAATATTCTATCTGCTCTCTTGGCTTCCTGTGATGGAGCTCCACTAAGCCAGCATGATCTGGGGCTGTACAGCAAACACCTGTCAAAATGTATGGACCATGCCATTTATCAAATAATCTGCTCCAAGAACAGATAGGCACTATCAGCAATCTGGTATTGATCTGTACAGGCCCCTGCTATTGTTCATCCCTGCATCCCAAATGGCAGCAGGAATTAATGAAAGAAACAAAACAATGCATACCAATCACTCAGCCCCATGACTTCGTTTGCTGCTCTCATTTAGTTGGGTAAAGTTTCTCCAGCTCTTCAAAGGCTCACTCGGGAGAGATGGACGCAGAAGGTCAACCCTCTAATGAGCCAGTAGACCCTATGGTGTGCTTTCCCTTTTCCCAATCTGTACTACCCATGTTTACTGAAACCCCTACTCCTTTGAGGCCTATGGAAGTGCTGTGGTTTGCATCTGGATGTCCCCACAAAGCCTCAGGCGATCATGGGGGTGGGCTTTTTGGAGGTGGCTGAATCTACAGTTGGTTCATTGTCTACTTCTGGGCTTAGTGGTATGAGTGCCCTAGGGCGGGTGGCCTGCGCATAACATAAGGGAAGGAAAGAGGCCTGTTCCTCCCTTTTTGACTCTTTCACTACTTTGCTTTTGCTGTCTTCCACTACCATGAATTGTCACCCCTCTGCCATGTGCCACTCTGCCTTGGAGCCAGCTGACTACAGACTGAAACCTCCACAAACTGTGAGCAAAATAAGCCTTTTCTTTCTTAATTTTGGGGATGAAGTATTTTGTCTGAGCAAGGAGAGAAAAGTGACTGTTATGGTTTGTTTCCAGTTGTTCCCTCAAAGCCTCATGCAGTCATGGGGTGGGCTTCTGGAGTTTGTGATTAACCCATGATCCACTGGGATTGTGGGTGTGAGTGCTGCTGGGATTATAGATGTGAGCGCTACACCCAGCCAGGGGCAGACAGCCTGAATGCAACTTACAGAAGACAGACTTGCTCTTTGTTTCCATTGTTGCCACTGCTCCTGCCATTTTGCTCTTGCTCTCTGCTCTTTGCCACTCCCATGAAAGGTTGTTCTCCGCCTTGTGCCTCTCTGCCTTGGAACCAGCCGAGTATGGACTGAAACCTCCACTAACTTTGAACTAAATAAACCTTTCTTTCCTTCATTTTGAGTGTCAGGTATGTGTCCCAGCAACAAGAGAAGAGTAATCCATGAGACACTAACACAGGAAGTGATATGCTAATGAGATGAAAGAGTCTCAAATGATCTCTCCCAAGGTCTGGGCAAATATAACCCTTCTCTCATAACCCTTGGTGATAACATTTAAGCCTCTCTTTCTTAGCTCCTCCTCACAGAAGTAGCAAGAGAAGACTCAGTATCTGGAGAGATATACCTGAAGATGGTACCCATAAGTTGCCAACAAGAATCACCACTGGAGGGTAGGAGCAGACCAAACTCTAACCTGTGCCTTAAAGGCAGGCTCTTCAGAGAAACATCTTCCTTTCTTCAGAGAGACATTGTCATTTCATGAAAGGATGAAAAAGTTCAGCCTTCCATCCTTAATGCATGTATACACACACACACACACACACACACACACACACACACACCTGCCTTAGGCCACACACAAACAACTTTGTGGCTCTACTTACATGGCAGTCTTTTAGGCTCCTCCAATCCCTGTACCCATAGCTGATCTGTCCCTCCCCTGAACATCCACTGTGCTTTACCTAGGCTATACAAGTAATAAACTTCGGATTGCTTCCATCCTATAAGAGCCAGAAGGGGAAGGAAGTCAGGTGAACAATCACGTAATTATGACTTCTCCCTTCTGAGAATAGGGGTATAATGGCAGCTATCTTTGTCACCATACACAATGCCTACAATGGGTGGGTAGATAGACAAACAGTTGGATGGGTGTATGTTTGGGTAGGTGGATGAATGGGAGATGGATGGATGGGTAGATAGGTATGTGGGATAGATAGGTATGTGAGGATAAATGGTTTAATGGGTCAGTGGATGGATGGTGGATGAATCGTTGGGTGGATGATGGGATGGGTGATTCTGAACAGAGTGTAATGAGAACACAAGAGTACACTAGTGCTCTTGCCAGGAGACTGCAATGAAGGCATTTTGGTGATACTTGGCATGGTGAGCTTCCTTTTTCTCACTAAAGCACAAAAGTATCTCCTCATACTCTACCTGAAGCTTTCTAACTCTAATGGAACAAGAAGGAACTGTGAGCTAAGTCAACCTCCTTCCTTCACAAAGTTCCAATCCTCAAGTATCTTCTTACAGCAATGAAAAATAGGCCAGTATACCCTACAAATACATCTTTTCCAATAGTAGCCTATGGAAAAGGTAGTATTTTGTCTTCTTAGGTTTCTATTTCCAAATACACTATGATCAGAGGTGCTGCCCACCTAAAGCCTAGCCTGTGGTCTGAGCATAGTGTTACACACATGTAATCTCATCAATTTGGGAGAAAGAGAGAAAGATCAGAAATTTGACCCAATCCTGGGAAACTGTATAGCTCAGCGGACTAAGCGCTTGCTTAGGTAAGCGCAGGAACCAGTGTTCGATCCTTGGTTCCCCAAGCCGCGCCGGCCCTGCCTTCGGGTGCGCTGAGCCGGCGATGCAATCCGGGCGTGGTGGCGTGCACCTGTAATCCCAGCACATGGGAGGCAAAAAGCAGGAAGATCACTATGAATGTGGGTTGCATGCATAGTGAGACCCTGCACCAAAAAAAAAAAAAAAAAAAAGAAAGACCTTGTCTTGGAAAACAAATTATAAAGGGTAAGCATTATAGTTCAGTGCAAAGGCCTTAGGTTCAATCCCCCATAACCACAAAAAAAGAAACATTGGGGTTGAAGGCTGGTCTATTCTTACCATCTCCGATGCTACTATTGAGGTAGAAATGCAGTTCATTTGAACAGACCAGGCTCTACTAGGATGCTACCATACAGGTGTAAAGAACAGGCCTTACCTCATGACTCCTGATCCATTATAGCAGAACCAAAAAAAAACTCCACAAATGTGGTAGGGAAGAGGATTCACAAGGCAGTAGGAGGCTTCTGAACTGCAAGGAAGGGGGGCGATGGCCCCAGCCCAGGCCACAGGCCCTGAAGCGATGCCATCCACTGCCCTACTTAGCACTCAGTGTGCCAGGTTTCTGATGTGAATACCCACTCTGTAGTGCCAACGCTGATTGTACTGGGAGCTGGGAATAGGGAAGCTGACCCATAGAAATATTGCCCAGTGTTCCAGAGAAAGCCATTAGGCCCAGTCCCCATGCTGCCATCAGCTACTGAAGGTTGACATCATGCAGGACCCAGAGAGCCAATGGACATTGCCTGGTTTGGCAGCCACTGACATCACCTTCAGAAACAGAGGAGATGGAAATGGGACAGGATGCCACCAATGTTGTACTCCAGGGGTACACTGCAAGGACAGGAGCAGCTCAGGACCAAGTACATGGTGAACTCAGCATTAAAACTCCAGATCATATTTATTCAGATAAACACAGATGCACATGTGCATGCACTCAGCACATACCTGTCCCTGTCCCTCCAGCATCTGCATGCTCCTCTGGGATGCAGTCATTGTCCCTCTGAGTCCTGATGCTCTGACACTCTCAGCATCCATCTGAATGCACACAAACTCTTTCTAGGTCAGCTCCAAGAAAACTGACAGAGCAGCAGAATCAGACTTCATGACACTCAAGTGGCAACACTAGACTGTCCCTGGGATGGCTCTGGTGAACCTAACAGCCACCAAGCCAGCACACTGCAGTCATCTCTCTGTAGGAGGATATTGCTTTGAAGCAGGTTATGTTTGCTACCCACAGCCCCTCAGATCAACTAAGATGGTTGCTCAATGGGTTCATCTACCAATGTCTCCATCCTGTCCTCCTTTTTGTGGACCATCTTCACCTTAGAAATGAGCTGCTAGGTTGCTGGGCATGCCTGTTTGGGAAAAGCTAGCATCTTGCATCCTCTCTCTCTCTCTTTCTGGCTAATGTCCACAGGTCATCAGCATGCACTTCCCTTATCAAGTAGCCATTGCCAGCAGGTATCTGCTGGTGTGGATCCTAGGGTGACACACTGAGCAAGCTGAAATAGGAAAGCAAGCCCTGGTTCCTGTCCTTAAGTATCACAGTATATAACAGGGAAGAAGAGTCAAAAGACTGCATAAACAAAGACAAGCAACTGAGCCCCATATACCCAACAGCAGCACTGATTTGGGAATTTCCAATGAGATTCTACTTTCTGTACTTCATATATCTGTTGCCTAGAGCTCACCTATGTTCTGTTCTCCTCCTGCAGCTCCCAGTGGAGCCAGGCCTTGGAAAGTCACCATTTGGTGGGATGTTTGCACAGAGCTGGACTCTGGCAGGAAGCACAGGAAGGTGCATTAGGGCAAGACTTGTACTGTCTTCCAGGGGTATCCTTGTCATAGGAATGGGGACGACTCCTTATCAGGTCATTTCATGGTGCTAAATCCCAGATGACTCCAAGGCTCATAAAAACTATTCAAGGAAGGCGGATGTGAGGAGATCCAGACAATTTCACCCCTGTGCTATACCCTAAAACCATGAACAAGTACAAGATGGGAGAGAAGTCCAGGAGTAGAAAGGAGCAGTCTCTCTATGGCTCAACTTAGTATGGCATCCACAAACTACTTTCTAGTTTAACTAGCCACTATTTAAAACAAGAAGTTGTGATGGTGAATCTTGATTGCCAATTTGGTTGGCCTGACAAATGTCTAGAAGATCAGTAAAGCCCACTTCTGGGTATGTCTTGGTAGGCTATGGTATTACGACCTTGGCCCCTTCGTTTCTGGCTCCTTCCCAGTCTCTATGTTTGCTGGATGCCACACTTGAGCAGTTTGCCAAAACTTCTGCCATAATGTTTCTGCCTCAGGGCCAGCTAAGCAGGAACTGAGGCTTCTGAAACTCAGACAAAATAGTCATTTCCTCCTATCAACTCTGCATGTCAGATATTTTAGCCATAATAACAGAAATCTGACTAATGCAAAGGATTTACTTTTTTTAAAATATATACGACCACCTCTATGTAAGTAGTGGAGGATCAGACAATACCAAGTGCATCTTGCCTGGCCACTGGCAAATGGGACAGAGCAGCTGGAGCTTTCTCTAAACCCTGTCACAGATGTCAGTTCCCTGCCTGACCTGTACAGGTGTTGTGGCTATAGATGAAGGTATAATCAAGAGGGCTTTTAGGGATCAGTAGGGTGATATGTGGCTGTAGTAACTCCCAGTCCTGTCAATGCTGGAATTGCGTGACTGGAGAATTAATTCTGTTTCCCTGATGCAATGCTGGGTTTCCTCAGGTCACTCTGAAGCCAGCTGAACATATTCAAAAAGTAAAAAGTATAGCTTGGTAAGGTGAGGGCTCCGAGTCCTTTCAGAATAAGACAAGCACCCTTGCAGGGCATGGGGGTGCACAACTGTGACCCCAACACTCTGGGAAGCTGAGTCCAGGAGGGTGGCAAGTTTGAGCCCAACCAACTGGAAAACTTAGCCACTTCCAGGACCCTGTCTCAAAACTTAAAAAGGACTGGAGATGCAGCTCAGTGCAAAGGCCCTGGGTTCAAAGGAGGAAAAAAAAGAAGACAAGCATCCTAGCTCCCCTGGCCACAGGCACAGGATTCCTCACTGGCAGCCTTTCCAAGAGCCAAGCAGCCTTGCTTTAAATGCAAAGAGGGGTCGTGATTGACTGTAGAGATCCTGCAAACAAAGGGGGTTAAAACAATAACGCTAGGCTTCCTGTCTGCCCTTTGCACACTAACAGCCGCTGTATGCTTGGGCTTCCACATGAGTAACAGGGGCGCCCTGATTTCTATTACACAGAACATTAATAAGAGGAAACAGTGACCCTCGATTGCTGAGAACCAGGTAAATGACGGGGAGGGAAGGGGCCGAGAAATGGTAGGCATTTTACACGGCACGACTTGAAGGGGAATACATTGACTATAAAGATGACGGGTGTTGTAGCACTGAGGAAAAAAACATAATTTTTCATTGATGTACGGCAGCGGGGCTGGAAGGAACACAAATACTACAGTAGATCCATTAACTGCATGACAAGAAACAGTGTTCACATCCACTCACTAAACTGTTTTTGATTCTTTAGTACCAACATGCGGAATGATCCTTACATTATGTTGCCAGGGAAAAACCTTAAAATGCATTTATTTCATAATGTAACTTTCTTGGATTATCATAATAGAGCCATAACAGTTGCTGCAAACACTACGGGGTCTTAAAAAAAAAAATAACACCTAAGTACAGTTATTAAATAGGAAAATTTTTTAAAGGGTGAAATTTGGAGCATCTACAAAAGTAAGGCTCCTTAGGGGGACACAGAAGGTGGCCGGCGATGTCGTATCCTCAGCCTCTCGTTCTGTCCACCCAGCCCCAGACTGTAAGTGCTGCCTGTCATAGCAGACAGAAATAGCGGGAAGAGGCGGGCAGAAGGCAGGAAGTCATTCGGATCCAATTACTCCAGGAAAAGTGTGATCTGCAGGGAGGTGTGACCGTCACCACCACCGTCTTTACTTTCAGCTTCTCCATTCCCACCCTTCCCTGTACCATCTTCTTCACCTACCTTGTGCCGGGGCTCCTATGTCCCGCATATACCATGTGGACAAAAAAGGCTACTTACGGAACATCCCCCAGCACAGCACCTGGGCATCCGCAGAGTAGTAAATAGATGAAGGTGAGCAGGACAAATTTTATTTATCTCCTCCGCGGTGGTGCTGTGAACCCGCATTCTGTAACACTACCGTAGTTGGGCTTGGAAGGAGCCGGGTCCAGGTTAGGATCTTGACTCGGCTACATTCTCAGGCCCTCAAAGCTGGTAGCTGCTTGCTGTCGTGATCCTAATCAAGGTGCCTCATCTCAGGCACTAAAGTAGATGTGAGGAGTGAGCGCCCCCTAGGACCCAGCAGGTGACCAGCAAGAACAATCTGGAAAACTCCAGCAGAAATGGAAATAAAGTTTAAGCAGGTGGAGGAAGCAAACAAGGAAAGCTTCTCAGAGGAGGCAGAATTAAGATTGAACAGAGATGATGGTGACGAAGGCCCTGTGGCAAGACTGAGATGGTACCTGGTCCGCCTGCTGCTAAGCTGGAGGGAGAATGGCCAGTGAGGCCGGGAGAGCTTGATTCTGAACCCAGCTTCCCGAGTCCTCCTCCAGTGCTTTCTGGGTAGACTGGGAAAAGCAAGTGGGATGGAAAGGACGAGACAAGAGTAGCACTGTAACCAGTCTATCCCTTGAATGGCTGGGTGGGGATGAGGACAGGTAACGAGACAGACGGAAGTTCCTGTGAGGCAGCACTACAGACAGTACTGGTCTCTCCACTGAATGGGAAAAAGCACAGAGGCACTGGACAGCACTGGGAGTTCACCACTGGGCAGGGCTGCGGTGCCCATTCTGCACCCCCTATGTCAATCAAGCCTCCCACCCCAGGGAAGAAAAGTGTTCACATTGCACAGAGCAGGAGACCAAGGCTCAGAGAGGCCAGAATAAGTCATCCCAGATGCACAGCTGGGCTAGCAGAGCTTGGGTCCAAACCTACATACACCTTGCCAACTCCAAATTACATTCTCTTTACTAAGGTTGTCTTTGAATGTGGTAAAAGAAAATCTCTAGACAAAGTTAAAAGAGTTTATCTGAGCAAAGGCTGATTTTTCAGACCTCCAGCATTCAAGAGCCACAAGCAGGTCAGGAAACTTTGCCCTGCACAGAGGTAATATTAATAGGAAAAAAGCTAAAGGAAAAAAGAAACTAAGAACAAAAAAGTGGACTGCTTTTCTATAGGTGTTAAAGCAAAAGCGCTTTTCTTATCATGCTGTCTGAACCTCCTCAGAGATTGAGCTGTTGGCTCTGCCTCTTAGAGGTTAGACAAACAGCCGCATTCCAGTGTGTCAGTGTGGGACGTTAGCACAAGTGACTCCATTTTGGTTTAGGCTGTTGGGGCCCAATCCAGCAGCTCAGTCCAAACTGATGGCCCACTAAATTTCCTTTAACAGAACTAAGCTTCTCTGTCAGCAACAGGAAACACTTGATGGCCAGGGTGAGAACTGTGAACTTCACAGTCCAGCAGGACCGAGGATGACTTCACCACAGATGGGCCATTTGGAGAGGAAAAAAACTCAAATGCATCTCTTATCCATACTTAACACTGCTATTTAAGAAAGAATTCAAGATTGAAGTGTGGCAAAATAAAACCAACAAAACCTCAAATAAAAAATTAGATGAACATTTTTATAGTCTTGGGATGAAGCTGGACTTGGAAAATATCATTCTAAAGTCACACCTACTGCCCAAACTATCACCATCATCTGCTTCTCCCTTTAGCTGAAAACAGCTTGGTCTTCAAAGCTCCTTTACTAAGACGCAGATTCTCTCTGAGAGGGGGATCACTTTTTATAGAACTAGCCTATGGCTTTCTTTCTAACACAGAGGCACCCAGGAGAAGAGATAGTCCTTGGACAAAAGCCCATTATGCCCTAGCCTTGATTGGGCTAGGTGGGAATAGGTGCTGGGGAGAAGTTAACCTTGGAAGCCAGAGGGGGAAGGCAGGAAGCACACCCTGGGGGATTTTGTGCTTGGAGAAGATCCCTGTAGTCACCGGCATTCCAGCACCTGGAGCCAAGGCAGCTGAACAGGAATTCTGCACATCTGCACATCTCCACAGAGGTCCCCCCATCTGCCAGGCCCTGCGTTTCGTGTGGTGAAATGAAATTAAGAATACAGATGAATTCCTTGCCTAGATTTGGGGTCCAGTGACAAAGGGAGGACAAGGACTCCCTGGCATCCTAGGAACAATGAGAGTCTCTTCTGTTTCAGATACTGGGATTGAACCCAGGGCCTTTGCACTGAGCTACACCCCTAGCTCTTTTTTTTTTTTTTTTTTATTTTTATGTTGAGACAATGTTTCATTAATCCATTAAGTTGCACAAGCTGGGTGCAAACTTGTGGTCCTCCTGCCTCAGCCTCCCAGAGTACTAGGGTTATAAGAATATGCCACCATGCCTTTTGGAAAGCTAATTCTGAAGCCACTCCAAGTGCCAGATCTCCTGCTGCACAAATTTTCATACAAGTGACCCATCGTTGATACTTCTCCACATTTTAATAGGCAGATCACCAAGCTTGGTACAGAAGAAGATCATAGGGGGACTTAGAGAAGCAGGTAAAAATATTCACTCTCTGCCTAACTGCTCCAGGTCAGCTCTTAGGCTTGGACAGTAAGGACTTCTGTGGCCTGATGCTGTCTCTATTTCTATTGGCTGCCTGTAAGGAGGAGCAGAAACCTAATCTCCAGCATGCATTCTCTGCAACAGAAAATATCTAGTCCATGTCTCTGTTTGTATTGTTGTTCACACGGACGTGTTTCATGTATCTATGGAGATATATCTATGTCTTAGAAAATGATCAGATGCATCCAACATCCAGGAGCTGGATCAAAGTTGGAGGTTCTGTCAAAAGCAAGACCGCTTGTTCCCAGCAGCTAGAAGCAAATCAGGAAGACATGTTTTTATTTCACCAAGACCTAAATATATCTGGGACTGTTTTTGCTTTCCCAAGGAAGGTCACTTTGCTGGACTAGCATGTCACCACTTCATTGGTGATTCTGTACCATGATCAGATCCAGATTCCCCTTCTGTATTACCAATGCCCTCTTCCAAATACTGGAACCCAATCTGCTCAGCCAGTATTTGGATTTCTGACCTCCTTCTCCACGCCCCCGGGCCCATCTCGCCTCCTCTCTCCCTCAGTCAGGTACTCAGAGGCCCCACTCATTAGCCACAGAGTCACAGCGACTCACATGGTATTAAGATGGCAATATCATCTTATTGGCTATTAACACAAATGTGCCAATAAACACAGTGCATAAAAATTATACATATTCCCTCGGAGTCCATAATCCCGAACTGGTACAGCATCATGCAAAACACACTTCCCAAAAGTAGTGCTTAAAGTCATGATGTACAAATTGAATTTTAAATAAATTTCCTGAAACATCACCAGTGGTTCTAGCCACATTAGCTGCTGTATACATTTGCTAAAAATAAAGCACAGAATGGCCATACCCATCCACCCCAACCCCAAAAGGATGGTATGGGTGGCCTTTATATGCAGTGGCCTCAAGTTGTTTTTGAGCTAGGCGAACTACATAGGCATTCGGGGACACTTGCTCAAGCAGCCCAGCCTCTCTCCTTAAGGGTTTCACCTAATTATTGGTGATCATCAGGTTCCAAAAGTCAGACTGAGCTCACCTCAGTCTCCATAAGAGAGGAGATGCTAATTGCATTATCGCCTTGCCAACACCCTCTGAAATGATGCTCTGATCATTAGCACCCTACCAGGGAGCCAAATCAGAGTGGGCCCAAATTCACAACTGGCCAGTGGTGTCCTCCCTAAGCACGCGTGTGTGTCAACACTAAAAACACCAAAGAGGAAAGGACTGCTGGGGATGTCAATGACCAGACCTACCCTCAAGAGCCCCGTGACCCCTAGCTCATTGGTCTGTGCAAGCTGTGCCATCAAACACACACAGGGACACACAGGCCGCAAAGCAGTAGACCTATATCTCCAACCCTTTTGATTTTCAGACAGAAACTCACAAAGTTGCCCAGATAGGACTTGTGACCCTCCTGCCTCAGCCTAGGAGTACAGGCATGTGACACAGTACCCAGTTTGAAGCTTTGTTTTATTTATCACCCACCCTCTGCCTTCCTGACCAAGCCAATCATCCAGCAAAATAAAGAATCAAAGGAAACCAGAACAGAGCACCTCTGGGTTCAACATCCAGTCCTGCAGAAAAATGAAAAAGGAAGAAAGTGAAGCCAGATCATGTAATTGTGTTTTGTTTAATGAGCAACTATTCTGAGTATTGTTATAGGTAATAAGTATTTAGGGTTACTTGTACATTACTTTCAGCAAAGATGGAGACCAAAAGCAATTTGCTTGTTCCACTTACGTCTTAAATGCTTCTCCATGTGACTCTCCAGACAGGGCCTTTTTGGACTGAAATAAGACCTAGCTATCAAAATTCTCCCAGATCTTCAAGGCCTGGCTCCAACGCCATCCCTCTATGTCTTTTTTCTGCGCTCCATTAGAAGAGAGAAGATTAACTATGAACAGTTGATATCTTTATGCTGTAAAGAGCTCTTTCAAGGACTCAATCTTCAGGGGAAAAAAATGACCAAATCATCAAATACTTCTTAGGAGAAGAAATATACATATACCAGAGACATGAAAATGTATTCAGCCTCAGTCATAAAAGAAAGCTCAATTTCAAATATTTTTATCTGTAAAGCAGGCAGCTTTGTGAAGACATGCCTTGTTTAGGATCTGATGCTGCCACTGCCCCACAGAGTCAGCAGGGCCAACCTTCCATCGGGGGCAAATTTTTGCAAAATAAATGGGCCACTCACTATCTAGGACTTCCTCTTCTGAGCGAGTCCCCTTAAGAAAATAATCAGATGGGGCCTGGCGTGGTGGCGCATGCCTGTAATCCCAGCACTTGGGAGGCGGAGGCAGGAGGATTGTTGTGAGTTCGAGACCAGCCTGAGCTACAAAGTGAGCTTAAGGCCAGCCTGAACTGCATAGTGAGACCCTGTCTCAAAAAGACAAAAAAAAAAAAAAAAAAAAAAAAAATAACCAGATGGGTTATTTTCCCTACCCCAGTGACTCATATTAAAGGATGTTGGTCATGACTTTACGACTAACATCCAAAAAATTAGGAACTCAATTTTTACCATGAAGGAAATGATTAAGCAAAATAGTATATTCATGAAAGGCAATTCTATGCATCTTTAAATAAAAAAAAATAAAAGTTTGTGAAGGCTATCAAGGACATGAGAAGTGTTTGCAAGGCATTGGGGGAGGGGGAGGCAGGATATAAAATAAAAACTATCTGTGTCGTAGATTCTCAATTTTTGAAAAGATAATAATATATCCAAATGTCCAAGAGCCTGTGAAGAAATGCATAAAAAATTTAACAATGTTTATCTCTGGATGGTGGGATTACAGGCAGTTTTTATTTTCTTCTTGAAACTTGCCTATATTTTTGAATGCTGAAAAATAAATTTGTGTTACTCCTCTCTTCAGAAAGCAATGGTTTGCTTTTGTTCTTCGCACACTCTGAACCCCCACAGCACTTGCTGTCAGAATAACTTACCGCGGGCTGCACGTCACCCCCACCTCTGCGTGAACTTGATTCGGCTTCTCCTGGCTGAGCCTCTCCTGCTCTTTATCTAAGGCCTGTGGAGTTGGGTCCTTATTTTTGATGTTTTCTCCCAAATACCTCCAATCTGACCATTTGTTTTTTATCACCAAATCCCAGACAGATGTCATGCCTTCCCTCAGGAACTGGAGACCAGAGGTAGAGAAGGGGAACAGAAAAAAAGGAAGAGATGGGGGAAGTCCTCCTTGATCCTCTGGAGAGGTTGGGGACAGAAGACTCCATCTGGGT
Organism: Ctenomys sociabilis; assembly: GCA_004027165.1. NCBI lineage: Eukaryota > Metazoa > Chordata > Mammalia > Rodentia > Ctenomyidae > Ctenomys > Ctenomys sociabilis. Next base: position 25,386 of record PVKA01010176.1, on the reverse strand, counting down.
ACATGCTTAACTTGTAGGAATTTCTTGATGTGCCTGTGTGAAGAGAGTGATAGGGCCTTGCTGTCACTTGCTGCCCCATCTGTGCGCCTTCCCCATGGATGGCCTGGAAAAGGAGACTGGTGTCTGCTTGTCTCTCACTCAGGGTCTGCTCTTGTTGGGTCTGGAATGATCCTCACAGACCTGTGTGCTGGAGGCCTGGTCCCCCACTGATTGCTAGGGAGAAGCAGTAGAGCCTTTAACAGCTGGCACTTAGTTAGAGATCGCTGGGTCACTGGAAACTGTTCTTGATGGGAATTGCAAAACACCAGTCTTCCCTTCACTTTCACTCCCGATCATGAGATAAGGGATCTCCCTCCCCACTGCAGCGTACCATGATGCTCAGGACTGAACCCTCCCAATAAGCCTTTCCTCCTTTTAAGTTGATTGTCTTAGATATCATGGTCTCAGTGCCTCTCCAGCCCTGGGTACCTGATCATGTTATCGAAAGCCCCACATGATTCCACTGATGGGCAGACAGATAGCAATCTGTCCTGAAAATAAGGTTACACGGGCCGTGCTAGATACCTTCCCGACAGGCCTGCAGGGGAATTGTGGCTTTTTCCTACTTGTACCTTACCTTGCACCCTGGCTTTGGATGCTACTTGAGTCCCATGAGAATGCATCATATTGTTCTGTCCTGAAGTGATAACCCTCCCATCCCACCAGGTCCCGAGGAGGCAGGAAGAGCCCCAGATGCCACATCCCTCCCTCACACCCTTCCCATAGCCCTCCTCTGCACAATCAGCAAAGGCTAACTCTCCTGGAGGGCAATGCAGCCCTGCACCAAACAGAATCATCCTTCTCCAGACAGGCACCCAAACCACTGAGCCACCTCCCCAGCCCAAGCATCCTTCTCTACACAACCAGCCTCACCCTAGGTAACAAGCAATGGGAACGAAAAGAAGAGCCTCCTCCTAAGTTCTCACTGACTTCCCCTGCTGACCTCTTTCTTTGACTAGAAGGCCAAATGCCTATGTAACACACTCCCGTTGCCTCTTCCACAAACAGCTATCAAAGTCATTCCCTGCATTATTGTACTCCTAATACTCAGAGAGGCTGAGGCAGAAAGATTGCAAGTTTGAGCCCAGCCTGAGCAACTTAGTGACTTAGTAAGATTCTATCTCTAAATAAAACATTTAAAAAAGCTGGCAATATAGCTCATCATGAAGTCCCTGTGTTCCATCCTCAAAACTACAAAAATAAGTCATTTCAGCTATTAGTTGTTATCACATGGATGTAGGCTGTGACCCTGACTGGCTAAACCCCTCTTTTAGCCTGAAAATTGCCAGAGATTGATTCAAGCAGCACATGAAAAGCAGGTCCTGGAAAAACACCTATCACCATCCCCAGTGCAGTCAAATCTCCTCATCAAAAAAACTAGGTGGTAACAATTCCACTCCACTAGCTCACAGTCCCTTACCAGTACCTCTTCTCTTCTCTCTTAGCCCAGGGCCAACAAACCCTTCCTGCCCACAGAAGCTCCCCTTGGAATGCACCTGTCAGCACCCAAAGGAAGAGAGAGAGTAACCCGTTTCACTCTATCTGGCCAGTTTCTAGCTCCATGCTATCTCTCCACTTCCTCCACCAACAGGGTCAGGCTGTCAGCTGGCCTCAATTGCAGTTAGCCCATCCTGACAAGAGCCTGGAAATGAATTAAATGAGGCAGGGAGGCCGAGCCATGATCATTCTATTACGTCTCCTCTACTTCTTTTCCACATGTGACTCACGCCATCACTTTTCAAGGGTGAAGTATTGTATTGAATCAACACTTCATCTCAGGCAGCATCGCGGAGAAGCCTTGAGCAGCAGCAAGGCGGCCGCAGGTACCCTCTCCCCATCCCCTTTATTTGCTGACTGAGGACAGCCCTCTCCTGTAGACAGCCTGGGGAGGGGAGCGTGAATTGTGAGGAACTGTGACCCTGTTTCAGGTAAGCTTCTGATTTACAGTTCATTGTGCTTTCTAACGAATAATTTTTATATAATAATTCCAGCAGTAAGCACGAAACCTTCTTCTCGGGAATGCAATTAAGGGAAAAATTAGCAATAAATTGTTTTCAGCACTTAACCTGGCTCTAAATTTATGGTTGTTGGAATTTATTGTTTCAGAGGCCTGAAAAATGGCGATTAATTTTATCCCATTTCCTGTCGTTCACCCTCAAAACTGAAATGTAAATAAGGAAGAGTTCCCAACCCTTGTGTTTTCCTGCTTGCTCCAAACCTCAAATCTAAACTCCTCCGACAGTAAGCTCTGAAGGCTCTCAGACCTCAGAGGCAGAGAGAAATTCTGCTTTCTCTGTCGTGTCAGTGTCTCCTTTTCTTCCATTCCCCAGTTGCCCGCAGCCCCGGGAGCCACCCCCGGTGCTGGGATGTGCGTGGTAGAAAGAGCATAAACTAGAAAGCACTAAGTTAGGCTCTGACGGCCTGTGCTGGATGTATCCGTTTGCCCTATAAATAAGCACTGATCACCTCCATTTTATTGAACTCATTTTCCAGGCAAGCAAAGACCACGAGATTCCTCTGTACATTTTCTCTTTACACCCTCTAGTACTGCTACTAGTGTCAACTCCGACAGATTTATGGCCCATTCATTCATGGGAACAAAAACCCTGCCACGCCTGGTCATGGGACACGCAATAGCAGTTAGTTCAAAAGATAACAACTGCAATCCCTCACCTCTCCATTCAGCACTACCAAGCCAGAACTACTGCGGAGGTAATAAATGTTTCTCGTTTGTGGGCTTTGAGTCATAATCCAGGAATAACTGTGGTGGGCCTCACTCCAGGGCCCACTTCTGTGGAAACACTTTCTCCTCCCCCAAATCTAACTCAAGCCCCTTTTCGGCCTGGCAAGAGGGCAGGGAGGGGCTTAAGCAGCGCCTCCTATAACCAAAGAAGACCAGATCTCTTCCACCCAGTCTGCTCCATATTGGCTATGGCTGGTTTGTTTTGCGGCTCCAGCAATCACGTGAGGCTGAAAAGGGGGCCCTCTTGTAGTGGGGTCCTAGTGAGCGCATGTTTTGTTCCCGTGAGCAGATAACCCTGGGCCCCAACCTGCTTGCATGTTTCCTCCACTGTCCTGTCTCCAGCCATAGAGAATCCCAGACTCTGGACCCGCACTTTCTTAGCACCCTCCCTCAGCCAGCTGACCCCAGGATGAAGCCTGTGAGTGTGATGGAGCCTCTCGGGAGGTGTGGCTCTCACCTTGCAGTGTGATCAGAACTAGAGATGGCACGTAAGCCCTGTCCTCATGAGGAGTGGCAGCTGGTGTGCCTAGCTCGCCGCCATCCTCACACCCTGCAGTGTGCCAGGGACAGAGCAAGCACAAACACACAGGAGTGTTGAATGAATCAGTGGGTTCACAACAACACCAACAAAGGCCAATGACCGGGAAAGGACCAGAGAACACCTCTTTCAACCCTCTCTTTTGGTAAATAAGACAAATGAAGCTCAGAACAGGGAAAATATTTAATCAAGTCATCAATAAAGCAGCTAAGCTTTATTTCTCATTTCAAAGCTAAGATGCACCACTTGTAAGCCTCAGTCTACTTATCCATATGTTGGGCTGCAGAGGTAGCCCTGTGGCACAGCCCTTGCCTGGCAAGCCCAAGATCCTGAGTTCTATTCCCAATACCTCCCTCCCAAAAAATTTAGAGCACTAACTATTTTCAGGCATCTTTGCTAGAGTTAAATGCAGTTGTTCCCCCATATCCATGGCCATTGGCCCCTACAAACACCAAAATCCTTCAATGCTCAAGACTATTATATAAAATGGCATAGTACATGCATATAAGCTATGCCCAAATCTTAAGCTAGAAATCAGCTGTAGACTACTTATAATATGTAACTGCTATGCAAATGATATATAGTTGTTTAGGAAAAATGAAGTCCAAACATGTTCAATACAGACACAGTTTTTTAAACATTTTTGATCCACAGGTTAATTTGATTTACAAATACAGAACCCATAGTCTGATAGGGCTATTTTGATTATTTGACTAATTGATTGAGTTCTAATTTTAATACTTAGCACAGTGCTAACCAAATAGTATATTTTATTAAATCATTTAGTGTAGCTGTAGAAATAAGGGATTCACAGGAGAAATTTTAAGAACAATCAGGAGGAAAAAAAAAAAGTCCATGGAGTCTGAGATGCGCTGAAGTCTCTCGTACAACAGACAATTGTCCCTACCCCACCATGCTCCGTGGCCTGTATCCTTTGGCGACATCAAGGTCCTGTTTCTGTAATGGTCTCATGATTAAATAATAAATAAAAAGACTTATTATGCAAAAATCCAGTAGCTGTGTCATTGACTACTGCCATGCTAGATTGTGGGTCCAGGCAGAAGAGGGGATGAAGACACTGCAGGTTCAAGATAGGTATTTGAGATGGAAGTTGAGAGCCCCTAGGTTGGCGAAAGTGCTAGAGAGAAGCCAAAGTCAAACTCTCCATGAAAACGACAAATGCAGTGGGGGGAAAAGAGGCTGTGAAATGCATAGAAAATGACACTGGGCATCAGTTGCTGTGAGTACATTCCTTGCTAATCAATCAGCTTTTATTGTGACGCCTCTAGCTCAGCTCATAAGGCTGGAAAGCAGCTTCGGCAGCAGTTTAAAATGTTTCCAGTTTAATAATCCCTGCTAATTGAAAGCAGCTCAGAAACAGAGGGGAGGTGGGGGCCAGGGGCACACCAGCACAGTTTATGGCAACAGAGCGATTCCTCTGGGGAATAAAATAACCTTTGATGCTGGAGGGGAAACCTAGTTTGCCATCCCCCAAACAACTAATTCCTACAACTGTCTTCTTTGGCACTGGAACCTTTACTTTTTATGTTTTAATTGTGGAACGTTATAGCAGCAGAATTGCTATGAAACCTGTTTTTATCTGTGGAAAATTAACCACCCCCTGCTGCAGAAACTGGATTTTTTTTTCTTTCTTCAACAGAGAATTACATTCATTTTTATAATTGTTCTTTCCTTTCAAATCACCTAATATGACAAATGCTGGCCGACATTAGAGTTCACCTGCTAAAGAGTGTCTTTATGAATTGAGGCTTCAATGCTTTAATGGAGAAATTGCCTGATTTAAGTAAATCATGTCACCTTCACCCTTGCAATCATATTTGTTGCAGACATCTGCTGACCTAACCTGCAGAGCAAAAACAAAAACACATTTACATTTCCAGGCTGAGATATTTGGTTCAAATGATGTACAAATAGGTCATAATGAAAAGTAATTTTAGCACAAGGCACAGGTACAATTTGAACATACTTTTGACAGGTTTTGCACATATGTAATTATTTGGTATTGTAATTTAAACAGGTAAAAGACAGATTTTAGCACACAGGCTTCAGTCCTGGTTTCTTGGGCTCCCCAGGCAGAGATCCAGCAAAAGGACATCATCCGTCTGATGTGCTAAGAATCAACTGCACAGTCATACTCTCCCTTTTATGCACACAAACCCTTACAGGGTATACACAGGCACAAAGCTTTGTTTCTGCGAGTCTCTCTTCATACTAAACCTCCCCAGCTAATTTTTATATGGCATCATCAGTAAAGAAAGAACATATAGCCTGGGCTTTCAGTTTACTCAAGAAGCTTGTTCATCAGCTTCCCAACACTGTGGCCAAAACACCAGAGACAAATTAGAAGAAGAAAAGATCTAGTTTGAGTTCATATTTTCAGAGTTTTCCATCTCTGGCCCCTTGTTGCTTTGGGCCTGGGGTCACACTGAAGAGTGTGGCAGAGGAAGTATGGTCACTTCAGGACCTCTGGGAAGCAAAGAAAGAGGGAAGAAGGTGCTAAATTTTCAAAGGGCTTTAAAGCCTGTCCAAAGGGCTCCATGCACCCCCCCCAATGACCCAACTTCCTTTCCTGAGGCTCCACCTCCTAAAGATTACAATAACCCCACAGGCTGGCCAGAAAGTCATTAACACATTGCTTTCGGGTAATGTTTACAATCCAAACCATAGACTCCTGGTATGGTACAGAGTACTAAAATGCAAGTTTTCCACCAATCCCAGGATTCTCTATTTAAAACAAAGTGTTACTTGCTTCTTCCTCCAAAAATTAAATGCAAAAAAAAATCAAAACTTTTAAAAATATTTAATAGTGTTTACACATGGGCCAGATAGCAAATTATCCTCCCTAGAGAACTTATATTTAATAGGTCATTTATTTATTCAACAAACATCCCACATTCACGGATTTAAAACAAATACTCCTCAAGTGCCTGATACAGGCACAGTGTCTCAGGGACATGGGGATCACTTGACTTTTATGATGTGGGATTTCTTCCTTTGTCACAACAAGACCTAACTTTCCAGAGATCCACAGCAGCAGTACAGGCACTGGAGCCATATTTCTCTCATAAATGAAACCCCTCCACTTCTGCCCTGTATGAATCAATTGTTTCCATTGCATGTAGACTCTCAGTAAACGTTTTTGAATTGCTACATGACACTGGCCAATGTTTGAGAAAATTCTAAAAGGTCAACCAATGTGAAAATGTAGGGAAGATTTTCTCTAAATGAAGATAATGAACAAATGTCACAGGAAACAGATAGTCATGTTGCTGACCCTAGTCCTTCTTGAACCTGATTTTGTTGGGCAAATATTTATTTGCTCTTTTCAAGGTGGAGGTAGAAGGAGAGATTATCTTCCTTCTCCCATTGACTCCTGCATACCATGGAGGACTTCAAATTGGAAAAATATAATCATGCACTTTGCTTCTCTCTGACACCAACAGGGCCTTCTCTAAGTGCCATAAATCTAGAAGCTGTAGGTCTTAACATTTAGTTCCTTTACAAAAAATAAAATAAAATGAAATGACAATGTTACACATAAATTTACTTGGTAAATTTTTAAGTATTGCCTGAACATGCTACCTTTCTATGAAGCTGAATTTTCTAGTAAACTAAAGCAGCCTATTTATAAGACACCATAAGGTTTTTGTTATTTTGTTGGGTTTTTTTTTTTGCTTTGTTTTGCAAAACCAGGGATTTGAACTCAGGCCCTTGCACTTGCCAGGGAAGCGCTTGTTCCACTGAGCCATCTCCCCAACCGAAGACACTATAAGGTTATGAGGTACCGTACTCTTATCTTGTGCTCAATAATATAACCTTAAGTCTATAACCAACATCGTTAAAATATTATATGTAGTTCAATCTAAAAATCGCATCTAAGGGATGGCCTGATAACTCAACGAACTAAAGCACCTGCTGAGGCAGAGCAAAGTGGCCAGGGTTTGATCTCCCCTACCCTCGTGTGCAGTGCCAGTCCCGCCCGCAGGGTGCCTTGAGAGGGTGTTTGAGACCTCTTGAATCGCCTCTATCCACTTCAGGCTGGAGAGAAGACATGGGCTCCCAAAAGCAGCTCTCCATTCGTTGTGGCAGGGAAAGAGGGACAGCACTGACTTCCATAACGGTCATCTCATGTGCTCACCTGTGCACTGTGGGAAACACTTTTACACAGTTCAGAGGTGCTGACCTGTAAAAGGTTCAAGTCAACAACTTCTGACATTGCCAGTCCTGTGGATAATCCACTACTATTATGGACTACTGGACTATATTGGATTATTTTGCTGAATTCATGCACCTACAATACATAAATGGCAATAGAATACCCATCTCTGACAAAAGTAAACAAAAAGGGGGGTATAAGTAAAGGACCATTTTGTAGTGAAAAGTTTCTATCTGTATATACAAAATAAAGATATACAGCTACTTTCTCTTAGTTTGATGAGAAGAAAGACTTGTACTAAGAGTGTTTGGACAAGATATCATATCTGCATCTTGTACTATGAATAACTACACAAAGACAACAATATGCAATGTATTAATTATTGTAACCGTTCTACTAACCTGTTTTGAAACTGTCTCATTGCTACTTCTTTCTCAATGAAATGAATATTTAAAAAAGAGACTGGACGTGGTGGCGTGTGCCTGCAATCCCAGCACTTGGAGGCTGAAAACAGGAGAATCACTAAGTGTCCAATCTACATAGTGAGATACTGTAGACCCTGTCCTAAATATAGAAAAAAAAAAAGAATAAAAATCCCATCTACTGCCTAAAATTTTTAAAAGGTTTTCTTCTCTTCCTCTCTGTTCTCTATCTCCTCCATTCCCCTTTCTCTTTCATTTATTTTCATGTAAAAACCTTTGGAATATTGACATTTTGCCCTCAGCAGAGGTCAATGATAAAAGAGTTATGCTTCCTTCTACTAAAAATAATTCTCTTAGGAAAATGACTCTGGCACCAGAACATCTATTAGAAATGAATCTTGATTTATAATCATGTAAGAGGTGTGATGGCTGGGCCAAGAGTCAGAGAGGCCCGCAGGTCACACATTGTCTGGAGTTCATGATAAAGTAGGTGGCACAGAGAAGCAGTGGCTTGTCCCTGGAGCCCCACCCCAAGTAACCTCTTGAATCGCCTCTATTCGCTTCAGGCTGGAGAGAAGACATGGGCTCCCAAAAGCAGCTCTCCATTCGTTGTGGCAGGGAAAAGAGGGACAGCACTGACTTCCATAACGGTCATCTCATGTGTTCACATGTGCACTGTGGGAAACACTTTTACACCTCTAACAGATTCTGGTGGGTGATGTGCAGCTTCATGAATCTTCCCAGCCACTCAAAAAAACCAACTTTATATGACTTGGCAAGACTCTCTGAATCTTCTTGGACCAAGATTCTGAACAGATGCTCTGAATTCACCCTGAAAATACAATAGAAAAGAGAAGCCATCAGGGAAAGGCGAGGAAAATAATAAGGTGGTACCAGAGACTGAGTAGGGACTCAAGTAACAGGACCTTCACTTGAAAGGCCTCAAATGTAAGTTGAAGGAGCTCTTGATAACTAAATCTGGAATGTTTTTAGTAAGAAAATTGATAATGATAGTGGGTTGTAACCTCTAGGATAAAACATATATGCCTAAGTCCACACTGAAATAGAAAAATAATTGAATCAATAAATAAATGCGGGAGAAGAACATCTGTCTCTTATTTTATAATTTCAACTAATTAGTAAAGAATAAATAATGTGACTAGAAAAGTTGCAAACCCAACAAAAATGCTGTGGGAATAATCATTATGGACAAGAGTCAATGGCGGATGCTAAAATTAATGGGCAAAGGTGTGAAAAGAAATCAGCTATCTACATAGACTCAAAATATCTCTCCATTTGATGCCACTGAGCACAAAGAGAAAAAAACATAATATTGCAGTGGAACGCTTGATAGACAATTCCTTAACTAAGCGATCAAACTTAACATTATGTACATATATCCACAGACACACGCAACTCCTGACAAGATATGTGAAGTACTAAAATATAATGAGTTCCAGTCTGAACAACATAATGAGGCCCTGTCTCAAAAAAATGAAATGTTCTTTTTCCCTTAAAAATTTCTGTTACTTATAAAACATAATTAGATTATGATTACACAATAAAACCTAAAGATAACACGAAATACGTTGGTGTCATAATTATGTACAATGATAATAATAATTCTTAAAATGATATACTTTGAGGATATGGTTATTCTGTGTGCCTTTCTGCAAATTTCTGAAAATTCATTTCTTAGGTCACTGAATTTATTTTTAGAAAGTGCATTTTCATTAGATAAGATGGAAACTTATGTATTGAAAAATCAACCAATATACACATCAACCAATATGTCAATCACTCTGAGGAAATACATGATTGCAAATAATACATCGTCATCTACATTTGAGGATAACCCCTCTGCTTATGCAAACTACTGCTTGAGCTTTTAGTAGTTTACAGGCTGTAGCAGCTCTGGGAGATGTTTCTGATAAGCTATTTCAAGATACAAATTTTAACGCATCTACAGCTGATAATACTTATGGAATAATTTTTCTAAAAAAACACTTAACTCTTCATTAGAATTAGTTTTTTGTTATGTCCAGACTTAATTTTCAATATAAATTTATATGATGGCATTTTAATGTTTTCTTTGACATTTGCTGTAAGTTGTGGGGGTCACACAAGAAACCAGAAGTGGCTTCATGATTTGGGTATAATTCAAAATGCCTATTCATGTATTCTGTCCAAGTGTCTTCAATTATAAAGAAAAATATAATTTTAAAATTGACTTCCTCAATAATAACTGGTTCATCTGAAGCATCACGTGGAAGAAGTGCTCTCTGCCGCTAAACATGACGATGCTTGAATCTAACTCTGTAAGTATTTTCTTTGCCATATGATCATAGTTTTCAAAACCAGAGATTCTGAACTTCTTAAAAATTCTAATAACTTCTCAAAAGATTTTATGGTGACATCCATATCTAGAGTTTTATTTCATAATAATTTTCCAACCAAGTTTGCCATCTGAGTATCAGCAGCTTCTGTACTGGTGCTCCGGTTAGAGTTAATATTTATGTGGACACGAGTGGTAGGGGTTGCAGGAACAGGCAGAAAAGCTGGCCGCCTACAGCAGTGGCCACCTACAGCAGGTCCCAACGCCATTCTCCTGGCCATGGCTGCTGCCGCCAATGCTGCTGTTTCTGTCACTCCTGGTGCCATCACAGCTGAAGATCCTGGGGCCAGTTCCTAGTCACGCTGCCACCCAGAGGACTCCTCTACTCCTGCACATGATTGACTGTCCCATACAATTTCATCTATAAAACAAATTCAATGATAAATTTACCTAGAATTTCCCAAATTTCTAAAATAGCTCAGCAAGACTGTTCACATGTCCAGCAGTCACAAGTTGCATGTCCTGCATACAGATTCAGCCTGTCAAAGTTTTATTGATGAAAGCATTATATTGAATGTTTTGTTCCATGCCTTACTATCACTCAACTCAAACCTGGAAGTTCTATCCAAGTTACGTACAGGTCACATACAGAACTTCCTCCTCGTCTCACCTGGATGCATAGAATTTGGTAGGAAGACACACATTATTATTTCTTAAGTTTGATTTTGTATTGAGACATAAAATCATACATATTTATGTGCTGAAGTGTGACATGTCTTTGTAGTGAGAACATTTGAAATCCTCTCTTCTCACTTTCTTAAAATATAACCTATATTATTATTAACTGTAATTATCCTACCACGACAATTCAGCTGGATTTGCAACTTTACTGACCTTAGAAGCACCTAGGGAATGCAGAACTAGAGCATGCTTCTGCATGTGCCTGGGTGGGTTGTGGGGGTGGATTCCATATCTGAGTCTGGTGTCTTCCTCCCTGGCATTGTCTGTCTGCTCCTCTTTCCAGCCACCATGCACTAAGGGGTTTTGCTCAGCCCTACCCTATCACTACAACATTCCAGCCTTTATAGTCACCAATCACAGACTTAAATCATGAGCAAAAATATACCCTTCCTTCTTTAAGCTGTCACATATCAAAAAACTGGCTAACACACCACTGTGTGACATAGTTCCGGAACTTATTCCTCTAAATGTTATATATCCCAACCATCTTCTCGCTTCCATCCTATACTTCTATGAAATCAACTTTTCCGGATTCTCTGCATGAGTAAGAATGCATGGTATTTGTCTTTCTGTGTTTGGTTGGCTTTACTCAGTATAATTCCATCTAAATCCATTCGTGTTTCCTCAAATGACTCCATTCTTTTACAGCTGACTAATATTCTATGTGAATGCTACATTCTCTTCATGCATTGATGTGCCCACAGGTTGATTCCCTATCTTGGTAATTGTGAATAATGCTATAAGAAATGCAGAAGTACAGGTTTTTATTCAGTATACCGGTTGCATTTCCCTTGGGCACATACCCCATAGTAGGATTGCTCGGTAATGGTGCAGTCATAGTTTTAGCTTGTCTGAGGGAGTTTCATGCTGCTCTCCATAACAGCTACACTAGTATACCATGGCATATAAGGCTTCTCTTCCTGTTTTGTTTTGTTTTCTTCCTTGGCCTCTTTATTTCCAAATCTTCACACAACATACATTACAAACAATTCTGCAGTTAACATCCTTGTATATTTGAAGCTACCGCTTCTCTAGGAGAGATGCCAAGAACTGAAAATGCAATTTTTTAAAAAATTTAAAATGTCTAAGTTTTATTGAATTACTACTGTGTATGCTATGGGTTTGTATACATATATCATTGATTTAATGCTCTTACCAGAATTATAAGGTTGAAAATATTGAAGTGCCATTTGATGATTAAGAAACATAAGACTCAAAGAAGCTAGGTAGATTGCTCAGGATGGGTACAGCTAATAAATAATAAACCAGAAATTGTATATCTGGTGGTTTTATTCCAAAACTCATTTTCCCAATTACAGCACCACTCTGCCTCGCTGGTCTTTCTATCAGTGAATCAGTTGGCCTTTATGAGTTGAGAACCCAGTATTTTTCACTCAGTGTACAGCAAGAAACTGAATGCTGTCAGTCTCTCCATTGTCCCAACAGTTGGACGATCATATCCATATATCAGACAGGAGTCTGAAGCTCAGAAACTTGACTAGTTTCCACTGCTAGTAAACAGCAGAGCCAAGACCAACTCCAAAGCCCCTCTGCTCACCTTGTAATGAAGGTGTGTGGTCTGAAGATGCTCACCATGTTATGTCCTGGGCTCCCAAGGCAAATCTGCCCAGCCAGATGTTGGAACGGGATAGAGCATCTGGAACACCCTTCCCAGCCAAGTTAGACCTGTAGTCATTGCTCTTCATCATTCACAATCAGTGTGTGTCTCCACGCATTTGGATTCCTTCCCATGCAGAAAAGACCTCCACTGCCACAGAACCGAGGTGCAGGTTCATCTTTGATACTTATCAGGGAGCTCCTCACAATCCAAGGTCAAGGTTAAACTGAACATGGTCTTAGAAAGAGCCATGACGCTTTGACAATTCATAGCTGAAAAATGTGTGTGTGTGTGTGTGTGTGTGTGTACAATCAGCCCTATGTGAACCAAACTTTGAACTTGCCATGCACAGAGTACTATGCTAAACCTATGCCAATGAAATGAGATATACGTACTGCATCAGATCTTAAAAGTAATCTACAAATGGTTTAAATTCTGTCTGACAAATAAAATGTCTGTAAGTTTTAAGCTAATACTGTGCCATCTCATATAAGGGACTTGAACATCTAAGATTGAATGTGCAAGGATTGCTGGAACCATTTCAGGGACAACAAGGGACGGTTGTCACAAGCATGCACACAATGCAGTTTTATGTGCTCCAAAGCCAAACAAGCTTGATATTTTCACCTTGGCCCCGCATCACACTACTGTTGCGAATATGAACTTGAGACACAAGAGGGATCAGGGGCTGGCGAGATAGTTCAGCGGACTAAGTAGCTGCTTAGGCAATCACCTGCTCAGGACTGGGGTTCGATCTCCAGTTGCAACAACTTCACCCCCTGGACAGGGCGAGCCAGCCAGAATCCAGGTGTAGTGCCGCATGCCTGTAATCCCAGTGCTGGGGAGACTGAAAGCAGGAGGGTCACCAAGAGTCTGAGCTTTGTAGCAAGACCCTGCAACAACCAAATATATTTAAAAAAAAAAAAAAAAAAAAGAGTGCAGGAATAAAAAGAAACCACTTTGGCTTGCATCTATTTGACGGATTGACTGATCAGACAGAGGGGGTAATCAGGACATGGTAAATGTCTGGTACTAGAAGGATGGAAAATGGCAGTCAGCTGTTCTCCGTGGAGAAACATCCTCAAGACAGGAAATTCTCACTAGTCTTTAGACTTGGTTTCTCTCTCCCGTTAACAACACGATAAGCATATACTCCTGCTGAAAGACCAAACACAGCAAGCCTTCTGCCACCACAGCAAGGAGAGGGAGAAGATGTTATTCTCATTAACTTGGGGACACCACAGCAGACAGGAAACAGACAATTCCTCACACGTGGGGAGCCCCTGCCTGGGAGCCTCTGACTGTGGCTCACATAAGCTAATTTGTTTCTTATTTTGTTTGTTTGTTTTGTTATTAATTTTATTGAGAAACAAATAGCAATGAGACAGTTTCAAAACCGATTAGTAGGACAGTTTTTCAATAATTAATACATTGCATATTGTTGTCTTCGTAGTGGTTATTCATAGTACAAGATGCAGACATGATAGCCTGTCCAAACACTACTAGTACAAATCTTTCTTCTCATTGTATTAAGAGAAAGTAGCCATATATCTATCCTATATTGTGCATACAGATACAAAATGGTCCTTCATTTGTATCCCCTTTTCTTGTTTAGTTTTGTCAGAGATGGGTATTCCATTGCCATTTAATATTGTAGATGATCTACAAAGTGCTGTACAGGGTTACAGGATAAACCCTGAAGGTACCTAACTGACCGTATCTAATACAAAAGTTACATCTCTTGTTAAATAGGTCTTGCTTTAACTCAGTCTTAACCATCCAGCAGAAAAGTATAAAAATGGAGGTATATAAAGTAAAGTCACATTAATATACTGAGCTGAGAATGGCTCAAGTCAACAACTTCTATGGATAACCCACTTCTATTGTGGACTGCTGATCTGTGTTGGATTGTATCATTTAAATTTTATAATTTTTTATAAAATTTTATAACTTTTTTATAATTAGCTATCCATGTTTTGAAAATCTATAACATATGTATTGTTGTATGTTAACATGTTATGTCATTCTTTTCTATTTGTTTTTGCTTCCATTTTTCACTCTTCAAGTTAAAATACAAATAAATAAATTTAATAAATAAATAAATATTGTAGATGTGTGAATGCAGCAAAACAATCCAATGTAGTCCAGTAGTCCATAATAGTAGTGGGTTATCTGTAGGACTAGCAACATCTGAAGCTGTTGACTTGAGCCCTTTACAGCTCAGCATATTAATATGGCTGTACTTTGTATACCTCGTTATTATACTTTTCTGCTGTATGGTTAAGACCAAGATAAAGCAAGGCCTATATAACACAGAGAACAAGGTGGTCAAACAATGGCCGTGACTCATCCACATGGCTGACACTGACAAAGGATGTGCAACATGCGGTACAGGGTTTCAGGCTAAAACCTCGGGAGATTTGACTGACCTTGTCAGATACACAAGTTACATTTGCAGAAGCTAATCTGGCAAAGAAAAACTACAGTAAGTCTCAACTTTCCTCTCTTCTGTCTGGGCCTAAAAGATCTCAGCAGGAGCGCTCATCCTGTCTCTCAGAGCTTCCCAATTATATAATCTTCTGACCTCCTCCACATGGGAAAGAACGAGAGCTGTCAGCAGACATGTGGAAGTATTTAGCCATTCAAGTTGCACGCATAAATCGGAGCCATTAGAGCAAATGTCACATTGTATGGCAGTTAGCGCAGGGAAGAAGAGAACAAAGATTGTCTGGGTGTGCTTCAGGAGCAGCTCCAAGAAACTGAAAAAGAAACCTCTGAAGAGATTGCTTTGTGTGAGGAGAGACATGACTGACATATTTTTAAATGGAGAATTAAAAGATAAGCTTAAGAGATATTATGAGATTCAAAGATAAATGAAAATGAGAGAGAAATAAGAAACAGAAGGCACTTATCCTGGATATCAAAGTAGGGTGAAAGGAAAGAAGAGTGGCTATTTCAGTAGAGGTGCATAACACATACTGCTCAATCAGGATGCCTAATGTCTCTGTGTCCTTATCATTATTTTGTGTCCAGATCCTTTATTTCTTCTCATTTAGCTATTCATAAAATACAGACCTCATAAACTGAACAATTATTCTGAGTTAATAAAAATCTTTTAATGTGTAAGGAAATGCTAACTCTCCTGATTTGATCATTACGCAGTATATGAATATATCAAATTATCACACTATACCTATAAATATATGCAATTAAAATAAAAATAACTAATAAAAATTTGTTCAAGGAAAAGTGGAAAAGTAATAAAAAGGAAAACAGGACTGGAAGTACAAAGCAATTCCCTAGCATGTGTCAATCACTGGGTTCCATCCCCAGCACTGCAATACTGCAATAATAATAAAAATAATAATAGTAATAATAATAATCAGTCTTATGGTACATGAATACAGAAATGATCAAGATAGAAAAGATCCTGGTAATAAAATCTTTAATTAAAAGAAATTAATGTAAAATATATTTAATTTCTTATGAAAAGAGTCCTATAAGTAACATCTAAGTACAGAATGGAAGAGAAACAGGGTGTGGAGAACCACATGTGAGGTTCTAGCACTCAGGAGGCTGAGGCAGGAGGATCGTTGCAAGTTCAAGACCAGCCTGGGCTACAAAGTGAGCTCAAGGCCAGGCTGAATTGCAGGTGAGACCCTGTCTCAAAAAAAATCTAAAAAGAAAGAAAAAGCTAAATGTTTCTATTAAAAGATTTAGTTTGAGGCCAGGGAGATGGCTCTGCGGTCTAAGCAGCTGCCTGAAGTGCAGGGATGCGGATTTATTCACCGACACTGCATGTTGTGCTGGCCCTACCACCAAACCGGTCAGCCAAAACTGGGCATGGTGGCGCAGGCCTGTAAGCCCAGCACTGGGGAGGCTGGGTCACTAAGTCTGAGCTGCATACCTGAGGTCTTGTACCAAACACATATGTGCATAAGGAGATAGATGGATAGATAGATAGATAGATAGATAGATAGATAGATAGATAGATAGATAGATAGACAGACAGACAGACAGACAGACAGACAGACAGACAGACAGACAGACACAGACAGACAGACAGACAGACAGACAGATAAAATATTTTTTTAAAAAAAGATTTAGTTTGGCTCAAAAACAAAATCCAGGGGGAACTACCCACTCGGGGCTCCCCTCCTGCCCCTCTCTTGGACAGGAGCTTTCTTTCCCTCAATAAATCTATTCTGCTCATAAAAAAAAAAAAATCCAGCTTCATGTTTCAATAAAGGAACACACCTATGATGAAATGTTCCAAAAGTCTTCAAAATTCATTTATGCATATATTCATTCAACAAATAAATATTGAGTTTTTTCTATGTGCCAAATAAAATGATGGACAAACACTTAAATGGCAAACAGAAAAATAAATCAGAGATGATAATATTAATATTTAACAAGCTAGACATTGAAGCAAAATGGTTAATGTGAATATTTTCCTTCTCAATCTTTGCCAGCTATGGAAAGCAAAATATAGAAAGGTATAGAAAAATCTATCCAACATTATTAATAAAATTGATTATATGTCCATATGTAAAATGCGTGTGAGAATCATTTACTCAGGCCGGCAAGGTACCTCAAGGTACCTAAGGGTTCAATCCCTGGCACCAAATGCTGTGCCGGCCCTGTCCTCAAGACGCACTGAGCCGGCGATGGAGTCCAGGTGTGGCGGTGCATGCCTGTGACCCTAGCACCAGGGGGGCTGAAAACAGGAAGATCACTACAAGTCTGAGCTGCATAGTGAGACCCTGAACACACACACACACACACACACACACACACACCCCTAAAAAAATGTCATATACTCAAAGGTCCAACACTGTTTTTGAACAAACTCAATTGGCCAATTTTATTAATAAACCTGATATCCAGATATGCACTTATATATCTCAAAACATATACCCCAAAGTCTAATAGGGCAAACACTAACCCTATCAGTGGTTGCTTAAATTTAAATTATAACTAATTAAAATTAAATAAAGTGAAAAGTCAGCTCCTGGGTCTCATTTGCTATATCTCATATACCTAGTGGATGCACTACCAGCCAGTATAGATATATAGTATTTTTATCATTGAAAAAAGTTCTATTGGGCAGTGCTGTATCCAGAATGCAGTTTTGAAAGGACTACAAATTTTCCCTGAACATAACCAGCACAAAAGAAAGATAAACTTTTAAAAATTTAATTGAGATCAATAATTAAAGTCACAAAAAAATAAAACAATAAAATCACAATCTTAACATGAGGTATAATCAGAGGTGTGTCTCATTAGCTATTCTCATGTGCCTAGTGGTCACTGCTTCTAGGTCCTCGCAGCAAACAGAACAGAGGAATACACATGTATGTACATGCACACTGACTCACACACATGCATGCACACACTACATAGCCATCAATACTTATTCCAGTACCTGCAGGTGACAGGTAGGAAGCCACACAAACAGACAAACACATGGATATCAAAAACCACGGGTTCATCTGACACTGTGAATTCCAATCCAGCCTTTTCAGTCTTC
Organism: Ctenomys sociabilis; assembly: GCA_004027165.1. Taxonomy (NCBI): domain Eukaryota; kingdom Metazoa; phylum Chordata; class Mammalia; order Rodentia; family Ctenomyidae; genus Ctenomys; species Ctenomys sociabilis. Next base: position 7,240 of record PVKA01010176.1, on the reverse strand, counting down.
TCTCCATATTTCCCTAGCAATGAGAAACTCAACGCCATTATCCTCAGTAGAAGTATTCCTATGTTCAATCTTAGAATATGCAGAAGACAGGTTCAGAGTTTTAGCCCACTACCATTACAAGGAGGAAAGCAACCAGAAGCACACCAGCTAGGGGTCACTCTTTGGTCATGATTGGTTGGTTGTCTCTGGTCAGTACCCCTGTCAGAAATAACTGAGTGAGACAGAGAAATTTTTAAATGAACCTGAGACATATTTCTGTGCCAGAAAGTAATTGTTCAGACTCATTAGGACTTGGCAAAGTAAGAAACAGACTGAAGAGAACCCAATTGCCAAATCTGGAACAATTTATATATCAAAATATTTTCATACAATGATATCAATGGGTTGCAAACCACTAAATAAATTAAGAGTTCAAAATGGTGCTGGAAAACCTGGCTTTCTACATGCAGAAAACTAAAACTTAACCCAGCTCTACCACCATGCACTAAGCTAAAGTCAAAATGGATTAAAGACCTAAACATTAAAACAGAAACACTCAATCTCCTGGAAGAGAAAGTAGGAGGAACTCTTGAAGACATAGGGGTAGGTAAAGAGTTCATGAACAAACATATATTCACATGGGAAACACTTGAAAGAATCAGCAACTGGGATCAACTCTTCTTCAGGAGTTTCTGCACGTCAAAACAAATTGTCAACAAAGTGAAAAGACAACCCACAAATTTTGAAAAAATCCTAACTAATAAGCAATTAGACAAAGTCTTCTGCCTAGAATATATAAAGAATGAAGATATAACAAGGCCCTCAAATTTAAAGACCCAATTCAGAAATGGGCATCTGAGATGAATACACACTTCTCAGAAGAAGAAATTGAAGAAGCGAATAAATATATGAAAAAATGCTCCACATCGCTAGCCATCTGTGAAATGCAAATAAAAACAACACTGAGATACCATCTCACTCCAGAAAGAATGGCTATCATAAGGAAATCAACCAACAACAAATGTTGAAGAGGTTGTGGAGAAAAAGGAATACTTCTCCACTGCTGGTGGGAATGTAGACTGGTACAACCATTGTGGAGATCAGTGTGGAGACTCCTCAAAAGAGTAGGACTGGAAATCTCATTCAAGCTGGCTATCCCCCTACTGGGAATTTTCCCAAAGGAACTGAAAACATTATATCATAGTGATATATGTATACCTATGTTTATAGCATCACAATGTGTGATAGCAAAATCTTGGAAACAACCAAGATGTCTGTCACATGAGGAATGGTTGAAAAAGATGTGGTATTTCTATATAATGGAGTATTACTCAGCTATAAAGAATGATAAACTTGAAGCATTTATATTGCAGTAGATGCCACTTGAACATATACTCATAAGTGAAATAAACCAGACACACATGTGCAAATATCATATAGTCTCCATAGTATAAGAAGACAAAAGAAGAAATACAAATAGAAATGTACAACAACTAAAAATAATTGAGTCAGATAGTTAGGGCAAACTGAACACCATATGCTGTAGGGTACTAATAAGTTTTTCTTCTGGATGGTTAACAATCTAAGTGCACAGATCAAAATTGGAGAAATAGAAGAGCCACAAGGCCCTAGCCTTTCAAGGTCAGTGAAGACTCAGAACATAGGTGAACCTGTACTATAACATCATAAAACTCAGTTGTGCCCCAAATTTTCTGATCAAGGAGATTATGCAGCCACAGAGAAAAGAGATTGATGATGTATAGTATGCCTGGGGAGAGTTATGGGGAGAGAAAACTTTCTCTCAGGCTCTCACAGAGAGAAAACTGGTCAAGCATTGGCCATGACGCATCTGCATGGATGACACAAAGGATCTACAGAGCAAGGTACAGGATTACAAGATAAACCCTGGGGGGACTTCACTAACCTCATCAGAAACAAAAGCTACATCTTTTGGTATATAGGTCTTGCTCTATCTCGGTCTTAACCATCCAGCAGAAAAGTATAAAAATGAGGTATATAACATGGGGCCATAATAATAAGTTAAGCTGTAAATGGCTATAGTCAAGAACTTCTTCAGATAACTCACTATTATTGTGGAATGCTGGATTGTGTTGGATTGTGTCGCCTAGTTTAGGCACATAAATTGGTTTAATGACAATGGAGTGCCCATCTTTGACAGGCCTAGACGAAAACAGGGGGTATACAAAGGAAGAATCATGATGTGTGTGTATAAACAGTACAGTTAGGAAAAATATGCCATGCTTCTGCATAATTCTATGAGAAGTAAGATTTGCACTGATAGTGGTTAGACAAGATATTATGTCAGCTTCTAGTACTATGGACAACCACTTGGAAAATAACAAGGTAGAAAGTATTAATTATTGAATCTTTGCTATAATTCAGGTACAAAAAATAAGTAAACAGCTACACTCTCTTAAATCACTGATTGAGACATCTGTTATAGCAATGTCTGTAAGTATATCATGTATGCACCTTGTACGATACAAAAACAGTTTGCAATGTATTAATTTATTGAATCTGTCCTGTTAACTTGTCTTGAAAATATCTCATCGCTATTTGGTCTTCAATAAAATAAAATAAAAAATAAATAAAGTTAAAAGTTCATGATAACATAATGATATAAATTAATAAATGATTTTTAATTAAAGGAGTAAGGAAAAAACTCTCTGATGCAGAATACTAATAGATAATGCAGAGTGAACAATGGACTTAGAGAATCATCAGTGTATAAGAAAGCTAGAGGGAGAAATTTTAATAAGGAATATTTACATTGCGTGGAAGTATTTCCCACAAATAACTACTAGTTATAAAGATAAAATAGGAAGTTTATAGTGGAAGAATATTATGGTTTAAATCTAAAATGTCCTCCCAAACCCTCATCTGTTTAGAGATGGATTTTCATCAAGTAGTGTAATCCATTAATTAATTCGTAATTGACTAACATCATTGGGAGGTGACAGAAGTTAGGAAGCAGGACCTAGTTGAAGCGCAGGGGTCATGGAAGGTCTGATCTCCAGGACCGAGTGTGCTGCTTGGGCCCCACCTCCTGACCTTCCACCCTTGCTTCCCGGATGCCATGAGGAGAGCACGTTTGCTCCGCCTCACCCTTTCGCCATGATTCCCTCACCTAAGGTCCACAGCAATAGCACCAGCCGAAGTACGTTATTCCTCCTTTGAGAGGTTCGTGTCAGGTATCTGCTTTGTCCCACTGACAGAAAAATGAGTAACACAGAAAATTGATAATAACAGCGAGGTTAGGGCTGGTGAGATATTTTAGCAGTCAAAAGTGCCTGTTTAGGCAAGCTTAGGTAGGTGCAGAGGACTTCAGTCCAATTCCCAGCATCACGTGCCACACCAGGCCCACCTTCAGGGCGGGCTGAGCAGGGCAAAAAGGAAAAAATAAAATAAAACAAATAAAAAAGTGAGGTTATTTTCATGATTAGAACTGACCACGTAGTTCAGAAGGCCTTGGATCTAGTTTGCAGGGGAGTTTATACGGACTTGGAGTTGCAGGACAGAAATACCCTAAAATGGGCCACTTTGACGTGAGCACATAAGACCAGAAAGCAGAAAATAAAGACAGTATTCAGATAGAAATAAGGGCTTTATTGATAATTGGACTTGAGGACATTTGTGACATATCCTGTCAAAGAATTTGCTTGTATTTTTTCCATGAACATAGACTTTATGGAAAATTGAGTATAAACAAGATATGTTAAGTAATCAAACAGGAAATTTCAAGGCAACCCAATATTCAGATGGTAGCAAAGGTACGGTTGGCTGCTTTTAGTTATATGTGCAGTGAAAATCAAAAGAAAAAGCAAAGGGGAAAGATCTGAAAAATTTCCAATTTGTCCAAAGGAGAAGCCTGCATTTAAAGTTGAAACCAAAGTGGTTGTGCTTTTTGAAGCAGTTAGTGACATTAAAAGAACCTAGGGAAATAAATGACATAAAGATAGGAAGGAGACTATTAGACAAGGAAAAGGACCGGAGGGAGAGAAAAAGGCGAGTGATTCTAAGGTAAGAGGGTCCTGGGAAGGACAGATAGAATCAAAGTATGTATAGACACATAAGAAAATTCCACAATGCAACTCAAAATTCACTCCAATATGCACAAAATAAAAAGAAGCCAAGTACTTTGTACCAAGCCCAGAACAAAGATGCCTTGAAGGCATCTCAGAAATCAACAAGACCTCACACACAGGGTCAAAAGCTCAGGGCATAAGCTTTCACTTGAGAAGAGAGTTGCTGAGCCCCCTCTCTGGCAGGGCCACCTAGGGAATTGGCTCCCCAGGATTCACTGTGGCATTCCCAGACATCCACAAAGAAGCTGCTACAACCATGGTCTAACTGGAGCCAGCTATTGCTCAATCTGGTAGCAGACCTTGGCTTCATCCATATAATTCTGGTTTTTCAGACATGCAGAGTGCAGGAGTGACAGGGTCATAAAGATTTCCACCAGGTTTCAAAAGAAGCTCTGGGAGGCTGAACAAAGCGATAAGGTCAGCGTCCCTGCAGGCATCTGTAAGAGAACAGTACCTAATGGGTGAGAATGGAGACTGCAAGAAGTTAGAGACTCCAAGGACACAGAATGTGTGTTAATGAAAGCTGTGGGTAAGGGGAAGAACCAGCCCCAGAGGGAGACACTGGATTTGGACTTCTGAGTAGTTGTAGAACTGCTGATATCTGGTGCCTCTGGGGGATGGTCCAAATGCATTTTGCACAATGAAAGGTGCATGATCCTTCTAGGGATGGGGGAAAAGTGTTATAACTGAAATCTCAAAGGTAGCCCCAGAAGTTTCATGTGTACAGAGTTCAGGCTTTTGGAAGGTGATTGTGTCATGAGTGCTCTAATTGCATCAGTGGATTAATGACAATTTCATGGCATTAATGGGGGATGATGGAAGTGGAAAGTGGGACCTAAGTGAAGGAAGCGGATCACGGGGGAGGACCTTGAGGACTTGGTCCTCCGTCCATTCCTCTCTGGGTTCATTTGCCTCTGTCTACCTTCATCTTTCCACCATGATGTGCTTCCTTACCTCAGCCATGGACTGAACCCCTGAATAGCCCAATAAACCTTTCCTCTTTAAATTGCTATTCCCAGATATTTTGTTACAGGCATGAAAAGCTAATACAACCTAGTAATGTAAATATATATGTATATGTAAATGTACATATACATATATACATATATATATATAGAGAGAGAGAGAGAGAACAGAAAATTTTAAAATTCTAGAAGATATGTAGGAGTTCATTAAAATATTCTTGTAACTGTTCTGTAACATTGAAATAATAACAAATGTTTACCAAAACATTAATTTTCTTTAAAGTTGAACTATTAAATAAATTCAAGAGTAAAAGTGAGGTGCAATGGTTACTGTGAAAGGGAAAGAAATGATTCTAAGGTAAGGAGCAACTGGGAGGAGAAAACAAAGAAAAAAAGGAAGGGGAGAAAAAAATATATATGTATATAAATAGGATAGCTTGGATTACTGTACTGCCGTTTTCTGCCGATCTATTTAAAGGAGCATTTAATGCTTAATTTTTTCTCCTCTTAAAATTTTTTATAATGTTTTGAACAATTTTCCAGGCTTATATCTGCTAATCTGAACAACTAATCTGAAGACAACAATATGCAATATAACAACTGTTGTTGAATTCCTATCATTTTCAGTGAAATTTATATCACTTCTAGTGATTTTTATACTACTTTTTGTATTCCTTTTAAAAATAAAACAAATTAAAGAATGAGTTGCTTTTTTTTTTTTTTTTTTTTGAACAAACAAGACTTTCAAGTATTTTCAAGGAAAAGAAAAAAAAGAGTTGCACAACAGAAAGGAGAAAGATCGCTACTGTGGGGGCCATTGCTGTGCCTTCATCCTTACAAAGCCATATGGTTCAGGCTGGGCTGTTGCTCATAGGTGGAGTACACACATTGGATTTGATTCTCAGCGCAGAAAAAGGAAAACCTCCACAACATTTTTGTTCAAATGCAATTCTAGGCTTTATTCTTATGCCACCAATTCTCCCACTAATATCTTCCCTTGTGCCAAAATTTTATTCAACTACCCATATTTCAAGTAATCATCAAGTCTCCTTCAACTCTTCTGGTCTACCTTAGTCTCTTAGCCTTTCCTCCTTGACATGACCTTGACAGCTTAGGTAAAGACTGGCCAGGTACTGCATTACAGGGAATAATTCTCATTTTTACCCATTTTTAAAAATGTCATCAGGAATTGTAATTTTTTTAGAAATATGTAGATTTGTAAAACTACCAGTAAAAGAAATATGAAAACTTTTAAAAAGAAAACAAGCACAAAAGAACTGAGAAAACTGACAATGGATGGATTCTAAAAACAAGTCATTGACTGAAGATTTAAGGGCCATTCCTTGCAAACACAGGGCTCCTGAGAGCACTACAGTATTCCCATGACAGTGAAATTATTTCAGAGGAAAGTGGAACCTGGAGATTCTCCAGTCCCTCACTTGAAGCAAGCAAAAACCTCAACACCAAACCTTCCAAAGAAACAACAAAAACAATCTTCAACCTATGTGTGAGTCCCATTTATGGATACGGATGTGAACAACCTAAGTAAGATATTACAAGTCAGACCCAAGAAGATCAAAGTTTTCTTGACAAAATGCAAAGGGCCTCATGTAATTCATCTCCATGGGAAGTCAGAGAACAACCACAACATCATTGTGATGGGAACTGAAAGGCGCAATATGAATTCCATATTTCTTCCAGATGAAAACTCAATAAATTTAGACTTGGCATACCTGATCTTAAAACAAAATAGCTACCTCAAGCCACAGGCCCTACCACACAGGGCTCAAAAACTAGCACAATTTCCCTTCCCACCAGCAATGGAACAGGGATGCCCACCCCCATCACGAACAGCATTCTGTCTGTTCTGGCCAAGTCAATGAAGCAAGGGCAAAAATAAAATTTATGGCTTTTGGAAAGATAGAAGAAAAATCATCACTATTTGTCAATGGTTGTTGACCAAGAAAATACATGAGAATTAACTGAAAGAAAAAAAAAATTAAAACAAGAGCTTATTTTCATAAATATGCTTTTGTTGCCAGGCACAGTGGTGCACAAATGTAATCTCAGCTGCTTGGGAGGCAGAAGCAGAAGGGTGGCCATTTCATACAACTTAGCAGCAATGACATGCTGAGATCCTGTCTCAAAATCAAGAGTGAAAAGGGATGGGGGAGTATAGCATTGCAAAGG
>PVKA01010175.1:0-65403 GCA_004027165.1 Ctenomys sociabilis | reverse complement strand
ACTCCTCAGCTAAGTTGTAGATTAACTTACTCAATTGCTGTAGTTTTCAAGTCCTGTTTCAAATGCTATTTTGTGTGTGTGTGTGTGTGTGTGTGTGTGTGTGTGTGTGTGTGTGTGTGTGTGAACATATTTTCTAAACTTGGCCTGTGGCATTCTGAATAGCATACACAATAATATTTATAATCAAATAATTCAAATTTATAATCCAGAGATAGATTAAAAAACACCTTCACAAAAAAATGAGGAAAGCGTCGACTGCTTCTTGTGGTGCCTGTGCCACCGCTGATGCACCTCCTTGCCTCAGTCAGGGCCTGTTTGGTGTCAGTTTGTGCCCTAGTCACTGCTGCCTGTCCCACAGCCTCCTCCCGCCCAGTGCCGTGCTCTGCTGATTTCGCTGCTCCCCTCTTGTAATGGCATCGTATGGGGATAGATGGCCAGAGCTCTTTTGGTGACACCTTTTCAGTTCTACAGATCTGTGAGTTTTGACCCAAACTGGAAGACACCAGAGATCTAACAAGGAAACCGCAAAGCAAAGGAGTGGAGGGGCTGTGGGTTCATTCATCGTGCAACCACCAGCCTCTTATTTTTTCTTTTTTGAATTTCTAGTTTGGGGCAGCAAAAGACAAAAAGGATCAATAATATCTGAATTCTTAGTAGCTGGAGTCCACTTGTGCCAACACACCTAGAGTTTGCACTATATTGAATATCCTTTTGTATAATAGCACGAATATCTCATGGAAAGTATTTAAGAGAACCACCAGCATGTTCTACATGGGAAAGGGAGTGATCTTGTCTCATATGTGGACCTATGTGGTTGAGAACTAAGGCACTTGCCCCCTTGGTGTTTCCAGCTGGCTGCTCCACAGGTGTTCATGCACTACAGGACTTTAGAGCAATACCCTGTATCCCCTTACATTCCTGAATCCTGCATATCTCTCAGTATCCAAGACCATATCCAATAAATCACTGACTTTCAATGACTTATTCTTAATATGTTTTAAATGTCACCTTGCCATTTTCTACCTCAATCTTTCTAATTTACATTTTTCCTTGGCTTACTGCAATCTTTTTTTGTATTCAGTAAATTTCTATTTGGCCTTTCTCTGCAATACAACCTTGTTCCAATGAGATTATTAGACTATTAGAATGTTCATGTATATTTTATTCATTTTACTTGTAGCTATCAAATGTTTTGTCACTAAGTCCTCCAACCATATATGTATGTATATGTTTGTACATGCAGTATTTGAAATATACTGCTATATATGTATATAAATATGATATAAAATGTTTACTAACTTTTGACACATTTGATATTAAATAAACATTTATTCTGGATCCAAAGCTAATGTGTAAATGGTTGAGACCATTTCAATCACAAATGGCTGAAGCCATAAACAAATGAGTACAGTTGAATTTACATGTTGCTTGAACATACTTTTACCTTATTTTACATACCAAGTTAGAATACTCTATTATAATACATGTATACCAATGTTTACCATCTAAGGATAAACTTACATAGTTTTCTTTCCTTCTTTCTCTCTCTCTCTCTCTCTCTCTCTCTCTCTCTCTCTCTGTCCTTCTTTCTTTCTGTTGTGGAGCTGGGGATTGAACTCAGGCCCTTGCGCTTGCCAGGGAAGCGCTTATTCCACTGAGACATCTCCTTGTGTTTGAGCATACTTTTATAAATCTAGTTTCAGGAGCCAGAGAGCTAGCTCAGCAGTCTATAGCACTGGCTTAGGCAAGCTTAGGCAGCTGCAGGGGACTATGGTTCAATCTCCGGCACTATATGCCATACTAAGCCTGCACTCTGGGCTGAGCCAGTCCAAAAAAAATTAGTTTCAGTAGCATCTTACTTAAAGTGGCATATATGTAAGTTTTCATATTTTGCCGTTAAGTTTTTAATATAGGAAACATGAGATTTAGAAATTAAAATGTTAGTGTTATTAGTAACACCTACTTTTTTGAAAAAAAATTTCATCTGGTAGAACTTTAAAATCTTAAAGTTTTTCTTGAACTGAGGATTTTCTTTTAAAATATTTTTTGTACAGAATATGTCACTTTTGGTAATTATTTGATAAAGACAAAGTTTATAAGTGGAAGGACTTAGTTCTCTGATTCTTCTTTGACCATTTCCCCTGTACTGGAAACCTTGTTTTTCTCAAGGTTCCTATTTTGGTGTCACTCTCACTCTTTCATTCTGAGTTTTTTTTTTTTTTTTTGCACATAGAATAATAAACACCTTTATTACATGAGTTAAACCAGGAGGGAAGGTCTATTTGCCTTTCCGGGCCTTGATTTTCCTCAGATAGAATTCCAGCTCTTTGTCCTCTAGCACATAGCCATCTGCTCGGCCACACTGGCCTGGTCTTGATGCAATGTAGGCAAGAAGCTTGCCCTGCTGGAACTGCTCTTCCAGAAGACTACTGATTTTGGCGTTCTTTTTCCTTTCATCATACTTCTTTTGAATTTTCTTTGATCTCTTTTTGTTTAAAATCTCCTCCTCCTCAGGAGTCAGCTTGGCCCCCTTTTTTCGGCCCAGGGGCAGTGCATGGTGGGATTCATACCACTGTCGGTATGGCATGCTGTCGATGAGCACAATGCAGTTCTTCACCAAGGTCTTGGTGCGGACCAGCTCGTTATTGGATGCATTGTGAACAACATCAATGATCCTCGTTTTTCGAGTACAACACTCAGAGCCCCAGGAGAAGTTTCCCATATCTAGCCGCAAGGCTCGGTACTTCTTGTTGCCTCCTCGAACTCGGACTGTGTGTATGCGGCGGGCGCCAATCTTAGTATTGGCAGCAGGGCGCCCCAACTCATGCTTCCGCTTCTTGTGACAGGACTTTCTTTTGCCCCCAGTCTTGCGGCGCTTGTGCCAGTTGTCCCGAGAGATGCCCATTGCTCGGGGTCGGCTGAAAAGAGCCTGAGTTCTAATAAATGCTTTTTCCTCTTTATCTCTTTGGGCCTAAGGTTGTAATAACCCTGAATTACTAATTTCCAGAACTGTATCTCTTATGAGTTCCCTATACTCACCAAGAAAGAATAACTCCGAGTTGAATTATTGTAAGTTGAGCAGACTGTCTCTTTTTGTTGAGATTTAATGGATAAAGTTACCTAGTATTCTGGACCTTTATGTTCAAAGAAATACATTAGCCAATGAATGATTGTTGTGGCTTTGATTGGCTTGGTAAGAAATCACTTTCAGTAACTGACTAAAATCTCAAAAACTTCCATGATGTAAAAAAGAAACAGTAAGTAATAATGACTAGTAGGCATCTCAGATCCTGCAGATCTGTAGCAGAGATAGGAATTTTAACAAATATTCCATCGTCCTACATTTCCCAGACTTCTGTAGTTAGTGGGGCCATGTGACTAGCTCTGGTTAATGTAACGCAAATCCAAGTGCTTTGCAGTGAACTTGGCCTCTGAGGAGAATTTTCCTGCTGATGTGCACTGGGCACATAGACTCAGTGGGAAATAAACCTGTGTTACCAACAGTCACTGGGGTTTGTGTTTGCAACTCTGTAGCTTAATGTTTCTTATCTTCTTATAAAGGTAACAAGAGAACACCTCATTTCCCTTATCCTTGTCTCCAGGGCTTTCTGCATTAGTGAACAGAACTACAAATCGAGAAGTGTTCTCTGTGCTTCTCTTGACCTCACTTCCACGGCAAGTATGTAAAGTGCCTTCTGAATCTGCATCTTATAGTCTTTTCCTAATCATCTGAGAGACCAGGTACCCTCTTTGCTCTCCTGTGTTAGGATGGTAACTCTACAACTGATCACCAGGTTTTTCCTCTTGCATCATCATGATCCAGGATCCCCAAGGGCAGCCTGAGAGATCTTTTCAAAATACAAACTGGAGGATTTCTCACCTGCTTCAGCCATTCAATAGTGCCCCATTATTCTTAGGAAAAACTGGCCAATCTAAAGTGGCACCTTACCTCTCCTCACCAATTTTTACTCAGAGCACTTTCTTCAGTAGCACAAAGCAAAACTATTTCTAAGGTGTTTATTTTCTAGTTTATCTTTTCGATTAAAGTGTAATGTAAGTTTTATTAGAAGAGATCATTTTTCTGTTTTGTTTATCTGTGTTCCTAGTAGCTAAAACAATCCTTGGCACAGAGTTGAGACTCAATAAATACTTGTGGAAAGAGTGATAAATTATTGGAGGTAATGGTCTAAGGCATGTTTACTAACCTTAATGCAACATTTTGTTTTTGTTTTCTTTTGTGCTTCTACTTTTTCTTTCAAATTTATAAGTAGAAAATTAAAGTTTACCACAGCCAGACTCCAGGCCCTAGGAAAGATTTAATGCAACATCACATTAGCTAGAAAGGGAGAATAAATGAGGTGAAAATATTTTGTTGTGTCATTTCCCCAAGTATGTTTAGAAGAGCACAGAGTCACCACATGATGTTATTCTTGTGTCAATTATTGCTGCAAAATAAAAAGTTCTATTGTGGCCTATGAATATCATTAAAATGCCCAGCAACTCCAAACTTTTTAAGTGTCTTATTCTAGCAGTTCAGCTGACAAACACAAACTGTCTTGAAAAGCTTGCTGCTGTACATAGATTTGTAGTGGCTATCAGCGCAATGGAGCTGAAGCTAGGGTGTGGAAGTTGGTTCCTAGCAAAGGTGCCCCAAATACTGTCTTTTAGGTCTCCTAAGCATGCTAGCTTACTTTGATCCAAGATATAACTCAAATATATTCCCAGAATGTTACTCATCTGCTAAAGAAATACTTTATCCCTTCACTGAGCTGACAAGTTTTCAATTACCTGACAGGATGGCCTGCTAAAACATTTATACCCTTGTGGACTATTTGTGTAACGTGTTCATTTTATTTCCTTTCATAGTTAGTCTCCCAAAACATATTCTTCTCTGTGTTATGCTTATAAGATATAATTAAGAAATCTTTCTCATCTTGAGTGGTGTGTGTTAAACTTTTTATGGTATCTGTAAATTGCCAGAGAATAAAATGTTTTCTCTCAAAGTTTTTCACTGAGATGTGAAACGTGATTATCTCACTTCTCTGTTTCATAACACAACAAGAGAATTCTGACTTTTCTCATTGAACTCTGCATATGCCATAGAGATTGGGTGCATTTTAAGGACAGATGCCACTCAATGGGTCCAACAATGTATGTTTTATTTCTGATAAAATATGGAAATAGCTATTTATCTTGAAGATTGAAACAGCAGGGGAAAAAATGCCCTAGAAGGCAGAAAAAATGCTGTTATCACTCATACAGCTCATATTTAGAAACTTTTTTTTTTTTTAAGTTTTTTTTTTTTTTTTTTTGTGGAACTTAGGATTGAACTCAGGTCCTTGCGCTTGCTGGTTAATTAGTTTGTTTGGTACTGGGCATTGAAATCTGGACCTCATACTTTCCATCCAGGAACAGTGCTGCTGAGCCATACCTTGGCTAAAAGGACTGTTTTATGCTAAGTATTAAAATGAAAATAAATTCTTCTGCCCCTAATGGAGAAGATAAATAGAATCATTAGAAGTTAGCCACTCACAATAATTAACTGAACAACTACTACTTATGGATGTGTTTTAGCTGTGATGGAAATTAGATAAGATATAAAGGTTTAATACTTGCTATAAGTTTTTAAAATAAAGCAGACAAATACACACACTCAGAATATATTGTACTTGAATACACGCAAATGTCAAGGTCATGGATAAGAGGACAGACAAGAGGGACAGAAGCCCGGGTAGCCTTGTAGATTGTGTATACATAAGTTGTTTTTTTCCCTTAAACTTTGCTGCAACCTTTATAAATGAAGAGAGTCATGGATAGCATTAGAGATGAGTTTACCAATAGAATTTAGAACATAAATCAGACCCTCATGTGTAAACATCGTATTGTCTCCTTAGTATGAGAACCTGAAAGCATAAATAGGACCTGAAAGGTACAATGGATAGTGTGAAAGGGAAAGAAACTGTTCAAAGGGAAGGAACAACTGAGATTAGGGAAAGGAGAAAAGGAAGGGAAGGAAGGGCAAAAGACGTGTATGTGTGGGCCAGGGAGATGGCTCAGTGGAATAAGTGCTTTGCTGGCAAGTGCAAGGGCCTGAGTTCAATCCACAGTTCCACCAAAAAAAAAAAAAAAGAAGTGTATGTGTATATACATAGGAGCGCTTGGACAATTGTACTGCTGATTTCTTCTGGCCTATTGAAAGGAACTGCTAATGCTTAAATATTTTTTCTCTCTCCTTTAAAATTATATATATGTATTATTTTCAATGTAAGAAAATTATATATATATATATATATATATATGCAATATAGCAACTATTATTTAATTCCCATCATTTTGTTGAGTGAGATCCTGTATTTATTTATTTATTTATTTATTTATTTATTTATTTATTTATTTTTTCTTTTTTGAGACAGGATCTCACTATGCAGTTCAGGCTGGCCTTAAGCTCACTTTGTAGCTCAGGCTGGTCTCGAACTCACAACAATCCTCCTGCCTCAGCCTCCCTAGTGCTGGGATTATAGGCATGCGCCACCACGCCCGGCTGTCCTGTATTGATTTAAATGTTCTTTTTAAACCATTTTTGTATTTGCTTTATTTGCTTCACTATTTTAAATAAAAGTTTATTTATTGGTACAGGGTCTCTCTATGCAGCTCAAACTTCTAGTGATCCTCCCATCTCAGCCTCCCTGGCGTCTGGGGCTTGGGGGCTGGCATGGCAGGTGGTACCAGTGATCAAACCCAGGTCCTTGCACCTGCCTGGCAGGTGTTTATACCACTGAGCTATCTCACCAGCCTATATTCTCTTTTTTCAAAATAATTTTATTGAGAAACAAATAGCAATGAGACATCTTCAAAACTAATTAGTAGGACAATTGTAATAATTAATACATTGCATATTGTTGTCTTGGTGGTTATTCATTGTACAAAATGCAGACGTGACATACTGTCCACAAACACTATTGGAACAAACCTTTCTATTCACTGAATTAAGAGAAAGTAGCTATATATCTATCCTATTTTGAATAAAAAGATACAAAATGGTCCTTCATTTGTATCCCCCATTTTTATTTAGCTTTGTCAGAGAAGGGTATTACAATGTCATTTAAGTATTGTAAGTGTGTGAATTCAGCAAAATATTCCAATATAGTCCAGTAGTCCATAATATTAGTGGGTTTTCTGTAGGACTAACAATGTCACAAGTTGTTGACTTGAGGCTTTACAGCTCATCACATTAATATTGCTTTACTTTTTATGCTTCATTTTTATACTTTTCTGCTGTATATTAAGACCGAGATAAAGCAAGACCTATATAACAAGACATGTAACTTTTGTATCTGATAAGGTCAGTCAAGTCCCCTCAAGATTTACCTTGAAACCAAGTACTGCAGTTTGTAGATCCTTTCATAGTGTCAGCCATGTGGATGAGTCACGAAAATTGCTTGACCAATTTGCTCTCTGTGAAAGCCTGAGAGAATATTTTCTCTCAATGTGACTCCTCAGGCACACTCTACATCATTGATCACTTTCCTCTGTGGCCTCATAATCTCCTTGATTGGAAAATTTGGGACATAACTGAGTTACATGATGTTACTGTACAGGTTCTCTTATGTCCTGAGTCGTCACTGACCTGGAGAGGCTAGGGCCAAAATATTGGCTGTCCTTTCAGCCTTTCTTTTGGTCTAATTTTTGGTCTATAAACTTAGGTTGTTGACCCTCTGGAAGACAAGCTTATTGTTACTACCCAACAACATAGGTAGTTGGGTTTAACCTTACTGTCTGAATATCAAACATTTTAGGCATAACACGGAACAGATATTTTTTTCCATCAAGTATTGATGTGTTAAACTTTAAGACCCTACAGAATATGAAGAAAAAGAATTAAAAAAGTAAAAAATATTTTAAAAAATAGGAATAAATAATTACATATGTCTATACAGAAATTTAGAAATCAACCCATCTGCAGCATTGTAGCAGGACAGTGTTCTGACATTTCTTTCTTTTCTCTTGTTTTCATTTATTACCTTTTTTAAAACAAAGATTTACTTGAGAGACTGTATGGCAGTAGTTGGTATGTTATGAGAAACACTATGTATTTAGAAGACCAGAATGACAGGCATCCCAAGCATGACCCTACTATTACACATTTCTATCTTCAGTGCAGTTGCTGAGTTTGCAGGTATCAGCATATATAGTTTGTCAGGGTGAGAATCCTACCAATTAACTGCAAGTTTCAAAAACCTGATGGAGATTCTCTGGATCATTGCCTTAACCATCTTGTGCATATAAATGTATGGTTTTGCCCCTGTCATCTTTCTTAGCTTTTCTCCTTGCCTTTTCTTTGTTGTCTAATTCTCAAGTTTTTTCTTTCCTTTTATTTGTGTTATACCTTTCTATTTTTATTCATTCTATATTCTCTTTACAAATAAAAAAATTGCAAGATATATCCACGTATGTAAGTAGAATGGTTTTGACAACTGTGCTGTGGTCTATGAAAAAAACAGATAATACTTAATTTGTTTGATCTCTTTTTTTCATTTTTCTCTTCTTAATTTCTTATATGTTTCTTTTTTCTCTCTTCTTATAAATTTTCATGTGCACATCTGGTAATATGAATAACTGTTTGGAAGATAGCACTATGCATTACAACAAGTACTGTGAAATTATTGTTACTTTGTTCAGTGAAACTCTGTATCACTTGTAATTTTTTTGTTTTAATAGTATTTTATACCCTCTTTAAAAAATAAAAAAATTAAAATATTGCAAAAAATACACCAGTGGTGTTTATTTTATAAATGGAACTTCTAAATTTATTTTTCCTTCTTTGTTTGTAGAATTTATTTTAAAGAGAATATAATCATACTTGTTAAGACATTGGAAATAGTACGTATTTACAAGAACAAGATGAGTGGTATTCAAGCGTGGTTTTATATTGCACATTGCTGTCTTTGATGTAGTTGCGCAGGTTACAGATGGTCGCACATACAGTTAGTCAAAGTAAAAATTTTAAACATTAACTGTATTTTCAAATAACTGATGGAATTATTAGTACAATCCTCTCAGCTATCCTGTATACATACTTGATTTCCCCCTTTCTTTCTTTCCTATTTTTTTTTGTTTTCCTCATCTTCATTGTTCCTTCCTTATATTCAGTTTCTTTCCATTTTACTATGTATATTATACCTTCCAGATTTTATTTATTGTTTCAGGTTTTTACACTAGGGAGACAAGGTGACAGTATGACAGCTCACCCTGGGGCGCGTCTGGTATGCACGTGGTACTGGGGATCGAACTGCCATCTCTGCGCTTTGCCTACTCTTGCCTAAGCAGGCGCTTTAGACCATTGGGCTGTCTCACTGCCCAGAAAATATTTCATAAGAAAAACAGAATAAATACAGTTTCCCCAAAGATTTTATATTTTGCAAATACATATCTCATATTGTACAATTTAAAATCTCTTTGGCATAGCCCAATTATAATTTTTGAAAATCATGACATCATTTATTTTTCTCAACTTCTAACATGAATCTGTCACATTTTCCCAGCTACTTTGTGGAAATTAATTCTGATGGTATTTAGAATGTGAGTGTTGGTGCAGTTACTATATCTGATTAAACTACTCAGTTCTGAGTTTTTTCTTTTTTTTGATACAGGGTATCACGCCTGCTGCGGCATGTGATGCCGAAGATCGAACTCTGGTCCCAGTGCTTAACTAAGCAGGTGCTTAGTTCACTGAGCTATCTCACTGACACCTGAGTTTCTTCTGAACAATATCTTTTTTAGTTCTTATTGCTTCATAACTATTACTCTGAAAAAAGAAAACCTAAACATACTTCTCAAATAAATGCTTTTTAAATTGGAAGACATAGAGGTCAGGGAGATGGCTCAGTAGAGTAAGTGCTTCCCTGGCAAGCTCAAGGACCTGATTGAGTTCAATCCCCAGTTCCGCCAAAAAAAAGGAAGACATAAGTTACTTTACAAAAACAAAGATTAGAAGCTGGGAGCTCAAAAGATTTTTATATGATGGAGGACTGGATCTACCCATGTTGAAGTCCTCAGTGCCTGAGAGGCCATAAAAATGTGTCATCAACTGACACTTTCCTACTAATTGAAGAAACACATTTTGTACAGCTTCTTGTCACCCCTATTTGAGTATCTGTCTCAGCACTTCAAATTCAATGTTTTCAAAATTCTATAAGACTTTATATATAATAGGTGAAACATCAAATGCACCATCCCAAAATTTTCTTCTGAATTTCTTTTTTATGAATGTGCTCCTAAAGTCTCAAAACCTTACTCCTTCCATGTTTCCCAAGACTAATAAATATTTCTTCTGCAGGTCCTTAATCTACCTCATTTACTCGGCACACATTTACTGCATGTTCGGTGTTTTATTTGCCACACAAGCAAGAACAGTATGGCTTACGCCACCACTCTGCTGCTGGACTTTGGTAGGGAAGGCAGTATCCCATCACTTCTCTCTCATGTAGACTTTTGCAATGGTCTAACACATGTTGGAATTAATGCCTTTCCATTCTCATCTTGTTCAATTAACTTCAAGAACATAACACTTCTTTGTACTTTTCTTGAATAATAAATACATTGAGGAGCTCCACTACTGTCAGCAAATGAATTCGGAAATCATTTAATTTGGTGTTTCTCACCCAAACAGGTGTGCTCATTAACTTTCCCCTGTGCTCTGGTGCTGCAGCCAAACTAGGCTTCTCGTCCTTTTTCCAACATTTTACCACCTTCCTTCCACTCACTCTCTTCTCTCTTTGAATGATCTGCTCTTATTGCAATTCTCTTTTGCTAAAATCCCACTAGTAGGTAATAGGAAACAAGAAAACAGCTTTTTCCAAAAGGAAGGGGGCCAAGAGAAGGAGGGGGAGGAGAGAGAAAGGGGAAGGCAAGGGAGAAAACAATAATTAAGATGTGCTGTGCGTGGGTACTGATTCTTCGGAATGAATGTAAACATTATGTATTGCAGCATGGACTAATAAAATAGTTAAGAAAGGACAATTTTGTGCACGTTTCCTGACGCCATCAAACAAATATTTGGTCTCTTCTTACAGTTCGTGTTATGGTGTATATAGGGCTATAGTGCCTTCCCCAAACCTCTTGTGTTCAGAGGTGGCAATTTGGAAAGTGATGAGATCATAGCTGACTTGATCTCAGCTGCGGGGCCTGGTTGGTGGAAGGTCAGTGGGGGTTTTAATCTGCAAAAATATATCCACCCCCGTCCCCATCCCTGCTGGTTCCGTGCTCTCTGCTTCTGAGCAGCCACTACATAAGCATATTGCTTTTGCCTGGGCCTGGCCAGTACGCTGTCTCAGGCCTGGAGCCAGCCACCCGTGGACTGACTACACTAATACGGTGAGCCGAAAAGAAACTCTTCTTGAGGTTGTGCACATTGGATGATTTGTCTAGCAATGTGAACTAGACTAAGTTAGTTCCCATGGAAGTGCGTTGGTCTCATTTGTGACTCATCAGTTTTGACCTTAAACTCTAGTTTTGGTGTTTGCCGTGGAGAATGTCCTATACATCGCTATGGGACGCAGGCACATCGTACCGGATGTTGTGTACAGGAAGCTGATAGAGTCAAGGTCAAGCTGGCTGCCACTGGCAATACTGCCTGTACAAGGAGGGGGACCTGTGACTGAACAAAATGGTCTAATATTATTTTACTTATAAAATTTATTTGATTCCTTTGAATTTTCACAAATGACATAAAACTTATAGAAACTAATTTTTTTAAAAGACAGATTTTTAACAAGTGCTTAAACTGTGGCCAGTCACTTGTATTTGTAGATCACCTTCTCAGGCATGATAAAAACTCACTAAACTAAAAAAAGTTATAATTTTAATGTCAAATCAGAGGCTCAGATTGAAGTATTTTCTTCTGATAGGGAATTCTTGAGATAAAATATGGCTATTTGTATACAAATGCCTCCAAACTTAGAAACTTAATGTCTTTTCAGGCTGAAAGTAGTTTTGTTACTTATTTCTTTATTTATTTTCTTGAAGTACAAATACCAATAAGACAGTTTCAGGACAAATAGGACAGATTCAATAAATTAATACATTGCAAACTGTTTTCATAATGTTTTGGTATCATACGAGGTACATACATGATATTATACTTACAGACATTATTATAGCAGATGTCTCTTATCAGTGAATTAAGAGAGTGTAGCTGTTTACTTATCTTATTTTTTATACCTGAATTTTATCACAGATTCAATAATTAATACTTTCTACCTTGTTATTTTCATAGTGGTTGTCCATAGTACTAGAAGATGACATAATATCCTGTCCAACCACTATTAGTGCAAATCTTGCCTCTCATAGAATTATGCAGAAGCACGGCATATGTATCCTAACTGTACTGTTTATACACATGCTTCGTGATTCTTCCTTTGTATACCCCCCTTTTTTTTGTCTAGACCTGTGAAAGATGAGCACTCTATTGTCATTAAACCAATTTAGGTGCCTGAACTTGGTGACACAATCCAACAGAGTGCAGCCTTCCACAATAATAATGAGTTATCTGAAGAAGTTGTTGCCCATAGCCATTTACAGCTCAACTTATTATTATGGCCCCATGTTATATACCTCATTTTTATACTGTGCTGCTGGATGGTTAAGACGGAGATAGATCAAGACCTATATACCAAAAGTTTGTTTCTTATGAGGATAGTGAAGTCTCCTCAGGGTTTATCTTGTAATCCTGTACTTTACTCTGTAGATCCTTTGTGTGTGTCATCCATGTGGATGAGTCACGGTGAATGCTTGACCGCTTTGCTCTCTATGAGAGCCTGAGAGAAAGTTTTCTCTCCATGTGACTCTCCCCAGGCACACTATAGATCATTAGTCTCTTTCCTCTGTAGCTCCATAATCTCCACTGATCAGAAAATTTGGGGCACAACTGAGTTTCATGCTGTTACAGTACAGGTTCTCCTATGCCCTGAGGCTTCACTGACCTTGAAAGGCTAGGGCCAAAATGTTCACTGGCCTTCTGGCTCTTCTATTTCTCCAATTTTGATCTGTGAACTCAGGTTGTTAACCATCCAGAAGAAAAGAAAGTTGATTAGTGCTCTGCAACATATGCTGTTAAGTTTGCCCTAACTATCTAACTCAATTGTCTTTAGTTGTTGTTGTACATTTCTATTTGTGTTTGCTCTTTTTCTTTCTTATACTAGGGAGACTATATGATATTTGCACATGTGTGTCTGGTTTATTTCACTTATGTTAAGTGGCATCCACTTCAATATAAATGCTTCAAGTTTATCATTCTTTATAGCTGACTAATACTCCATTATATAGAAATACCACATCTTTTTTCAACCATTCCTCATGTGATGGTTGTTTCCAAGATTTTGCTATCATAAATTGTGCTGTATAAACATAGGTACACATATATCACTATGATACAATATTTTCATTTCCTCTGGGAAAATTCCCAGTAGGGGGATAGCCAGCTTGAATGAGATTTCCAGTCCTACTCTTTTGAGGCCTCTCCACACTGATCTCCACAATGGTTGTACCAGTCTACATTCCCACCAGCAGTGGAGAAGTGTTCCCTTTTCCTCACAACCTCTCCAACATTTGTTGTTGGTTGATTTCCTTATGATAACCATTCTTTCTGGAGTGAGATGGTATCTCAGTGTAGTTTTTATTTGCATTTCATGGATGGCTAGCGATGTGGAGCATTTTTTTATATATTTATTTGCTTCTTTAATTTCATCCTCTGAGAAGTGTGTATTCATCTCAGATGCCTATTTCTGAATTGGATCTTTAAATTTGAGATATAAAGAACTATATTTTAGTTCTTTATATATTTTAGACAGCAGACCTTTGTCTGATTGTTTATTAGTTAGGATTTTTTCAAAATTTGTGGGTTGTCTTTTCACTTTATTGACAATTTCTTTTGGTGTGCAGAAACTCCTCAAAAAGAGTTGATCCTAATTGTTGATTCTTTCAAGTGTTTCCCATGCAAATATATGTTTGTTGATGAATGCTTTACCTACCCTATGTCTTCAAGAGTTCCTCCTAATTTCTCTTCCAGAAGATTGAGTGTTTTTGTTTTGATGTTTAGATCTTTAATCCATGTTGACTTTAGCTTAGTGCATGGTGATAGAGCTGGGTCAAGTTTTAGTTTTTGGCATGTCGAAAGGCAGGTTTTCCAGCATCAGTTGTTAAAGAGGCTATCTTTTTTCCAGTAAGCTTGTTTGGCCCCTTTGTTGAAGATTAGATGGCTGAGTGTGATTGTGGATGCCTCTGTATCTTTTAATCTATTCCATTGATCCTCAGGTGTATTTCGTTGCCAGTACCATGTTGATTTTATCACAGTGGCTTTGTAGTATAATTTCAAGTCAGGAATTGTGGTGCCTCGTACCTTGTCTTTATTGGCCAAGATTGCCTTTGCTATTCTAGGCTGTTTGTTGTTCCAAATAAATTTTAGGAAAGATTTCTCTAGATCTGGGAGGTATGTTGGTGACAGTATGATAGGGATTGCACTAAATCTGTACAGCAATTTTGGGAGTATGGCCATCTTCATGATGTTCGTTCTTCCTATCCAGGAGCATGGAATATCTTTCCATTTTCTGAAATCCTTTATAATCTTCTTTCTTAGGGTGTTTTAATTTTCTGTGAAAAGATCTTTGACTTCATTGGTTAAGTGAATTCCACGGTATTTCATTTTCCATGGTGCTATTGTAAAACGTATTATTTCTATTATTTCCCTTTCAGTGTGCTTGTTATCTGTGTAGAGGAATGCTATTGACTTTTGAGTACTGACTTTGTATCCTGCTATGCTACTGAAGTTCTGTATCAAGTCTAGTAGCTTCTTGGTGGAGTTTTTTAGGGCTTCCAATAAAGTATCATGTCATCTGCAAATAGTGATAATTTAACTTCTTCTCTGCCTATTCTTATTCCCTTTGTTTCTCCTACTTTTTAATGGCTGTTGCTAATGCTTCCAGGACTATATTGAATAGGAGGGGTGATAGAGAACATCCTTGTCTTGTTCCTGATTTAAGAGTAAAAGATTTCAGTTTTTTCCCATTTAGGATTATGTCAGCTTTTGGGTTGTCATAGATGGCTTTTATCAAGTTAAGGTAGAGTTCATCTGTTCCAATTTTCTGTAGGACTTTGAACATGAATGAGTGTTGGACTTTGTCGAAAGCTTTCTCTGCATCAATTGAGATGATCATGTGGTTTTTAGATTTCAGTCCATTAATATAGTGTATTACGTTTATAGATTTTCAAATATTGAACCATCCTTGCATCCCTGGGATGAATCCTACTTTGTCATGGTGTATGATCTTCTTGATGATTTGCTGTATTCTATTTGCTGTGATTTTATTGAGTATTTTTGCATCTATATTCATGAGGGAGATTGGTCTGTAGTTCTTCTTTTTGGTTGTGTCTTTATCTGGTTTTGGAATCAGTATAATACTTGCCTCCAGAAATAATTTTGGGAGGACTGCTTCCTTTTCAATTTTATTGAAGAGTTTGAGGAGTGGTTCAGTTTTGGTAATTTGTAGCTTCCGAGGAATCTGTCCATTTCTTCTGCATCTTCTATTCTGTGAGCTTAAAGATTCTTGAAGTAACTCTTAATAATCTTCCGAATTTCCACTGGGTCTGTGGTGATTTCACCCTTTTCATCCCTTATTGCATGTCCTTGAATTTTTTCTTTCCTCTTTTTGATGAGGTTGGCTAGAGGCTTATGAACTTTATTTATTCTTCCAAAGAACCAATTTTTTGATTTGTGGATTCTTTGAACTGTTTTCCTCATCTCAATTGATTAATTTCTGCTCTAATTTTTATGATTTCTTCCAGTCTTTGTGCTCTGGGTTTTGTTTGCTCTTCTTTTTTCTAGTTGTCAGAGGTGCAATATTTGGGTGTTATTTGTTCCCCTTCTGTTTTCCTAATGTGTGAGTTCATAGCTATGATTTTCCTTCTAAGAACTGCTTTTGTCACATAAGTTCCGGTAAGTTGTGCTTGAATTTTCATTGAATTGTAGATATTGTTGAATTTCTTGTTTAATTTCTTCTGTGACCCATTGATTGCTGAGTAGGGTGTTGTTTAATTTCCATGAATTTAGCTGGTTTTCCTGGTTTCTTTTCCCATGTAGTTCCAGTTTCATTGCACTGTGGTCAGATAATATGCATAGAATAATTTCTGTTTTCTTGCATGTGCTTACACAAGACCTATGGACTAGTATGTGTTCTATTTTTGAAAATGACCTGTGTGCAGCTGAAGAAAATATGTATTCAGCTGTGGTTGGGTGGAACCCTCTGTAAATGTCCACCAGGTCCATTTGTTCCATGCTCTCATTCAGTTCTGCCTACTTCCTTGACAAGTTTTTGTCTGGTTGATCTCTCTCTTTGAGATAAGGGGGTGTTAAGGTCTCCTGTTAAGATTGTGGTCTTAGATATTAGGTTTTTCCTGTCCATTAAGATTTGTCTTACATAGTTGCGTGCTCCTGTGTTTGGTGCATAGATATTTATGAGTATTACCTCATGCTCTTGAATTTTTCCCCTGACCAATACAATATATAGTGGCCTTCTTTGTGCCGTTTGATCCTTCTTGGTTTGAAGTTGAGACTGTCTGAGAAGAGAATTGCTACTCCTGTTTTTTTCTGAGGTGCTGGTGCATGTAGTATTGTTTTTCATCCCTTGACCTTAAGCCTATGAATGTCCTTTTGAGTTAAGTGTGTTTCTTGTATACAGCATATTGTTGGATTTTGATTCCTAATCCACTGTGCCAGTCTAATTCTCTTAATTGGTGAATTGAGTCCATTCACATTGATGGTTATAACTGAAATGCATTGACATATATTTGTCATGATATTTACCTGCTGTTGTTTACTCCTTTGTATCCTGTGTTAATTGACGATCCTGTTTAGTGGGTTCCTTCCGTTCTCATTCGTGGAGTTTTGGTCATTTTTGTCTCGCTCTAGAACAACTTTCAGTAGCCTGTGTAGGGATGGATTTGTCATCATGAAATTCTTTAGTTGTTCCTTGTTGTGCAAGTATTTCACTTCTCCATCAAACTTGAAAGAGAGTTTTGCAGCGTATAATAGTCTGGGCTGGAATTTGTTTTCATACAGGACTTGAAGAATTGTATTCCATGCTCTCCTTGCCTTCATGGTTTATGTAGAGAAGTCGGCTGTAATTGTGATGGGTTTTCCTTTGTGATCTGCTTCTTCTCTCCAGCAGCTTTCAGTATATTATTTTTGTGTTGAATTTCTGGGATCTTAACTATTATATGTCTCAGTGTGTTTTTACTTGGGTTGAAGTTATTTGGTGTTCTGAATGCTTCGGTGACCTGAATGTTGGATTGTTTCCTCATAGTTGAGAAGTTTTCTGCAATTACTTCTCCCCAGATTCTTTTTATGTCATTTGTATTGACTCCTTCATTCTCACTGATACCAATTAATCTAACATTATTCATCCTGGTGTCATCTTTCCAGTGCTGGATTATTTTTTCCTGCACCCTTGTTGTTTTTAAGAGATCTTTTCTCACCTTTTCATTAGCTGCACCAGCATCTTCAAGATCTGAAACTCTGTCTTTGCTCTCACTCAAATGGTTCTGTAACCTCGTGATTGATATTTTTAGTTCTTCTATATCTCTTTACTCTGTTTCATGTGTTCTATTTCTTTTCTGTATTGCCCATCCAAGGAATCCATCATATTTCTGATCTCCTCAATATTTTTATCCATCTGTTCTTTAGAGTTGAATTAATAACTACCTTTAGAGGTAGTTATTAATTCATTTTCTGCAGAGTTTCTTCCAAGTTGGGTTTTCTCTGTATATTTCCAGACTTATTTCTGTATTTCAGATGCTATGATTTCAAAGAATTCTTTTTTTTCAAAGAATTCTTTTTTTTTATTTCAGAAATTATTTCTGCTTTCCGTTCCTCATGACCTTTCTGCTGTTGTTTCTTTGCTTCAGATGCTGTTAATTCATGCATTTCAGCTGGTGCTCTCTGCACTTGTTGTGGGTGAGCATCGGGTTTCCTTCTGATGTTTCTGCATTTGATTCTTTATTTCAGATGCTATGTATTTATATATTTCTTTTTTTTTATTTCAGGAATTAGTTGTCATCTGAGTTCCTCTTTACCATTCTGGTGTTGTTCCTTTGCTTCTGTATCTGTTAATTCATTCATTTCAGCTGAGCTAGTGTTGTCTGCACTTACTGGTGGACTCGAGGCCTGAGATTGTATTTTTCTCCCTGTCTTTGTCATTTTGTATAACCCTGATTTCTGGTGCTGTCACTCGCTGGCCAAGCTGGGCTGGGACTTGGGCCCTGAGGTGGGACCTGGAACCACTGGGAACTGTCTCTCCCGCGTGGTGTGCCTGGGGCTCTCACTCACCAGTGGAGCTGCTTGAAAGTAGTTTTTGGTTGGTTGATAATTCAAAAACTTTTATCCAGTTTTCTCTTTCCATATTCTCAGTTTCACTCATTTGACATCCTTAAATTCTTTTGGTCCTATTGATATTTTGAGAAAGAAAATTTAAATAATAATACATGAATGTCTTCAGTCAGGAAATCCCCAGGCTTGTCCACAATTCACTTAATTTTTAAGAGGAGTATATCGGAGCTCGGGAGATTGCTCAGTAGAATAAGTGCTTCCCTGGCAAGCACAAGGGTGTGAGTTCAATTATATTGAACACCTAATGTTTAATGCTTAATGACAGTACATTGTAATGCTACAAACATACAATGTTCATAATGTATGTTATCTTTATGAACTATTTGGTTTGATATAAATACTTTGTAAAATGAGTGATGCATGTGATTGGATGGAACATATTTCTTGCTGCATTTTCTAAGTTTAATAACAATTCATTTAATGGAATGAAACCTTTGTTATGTTAGAAACAATACAGAAACTAGTTTATGCCATTGCTGGGAGCCTTCTTTCCCCTGGAGCTGTGGTAACTCTTATCTCTGCCACAGGATGAATAAGGGTTGGATTCAAGCTAACTCCCTGAGCAAACTTCATCCAGATGCACTGCACAGGATGCTGAGGTCACGTGGTCATCTCTTGGGTGAGCACATTTGTATCAGAACAATCACATTGCACTCATTCTTTATTAATTTATTCATTGCTGCACTCTACTATCAATGTAACCAAAGGCAGCATTAATAGAAGCAAATGGATTCAACCTCACAGAAGCAGGTCTTCTCACTTATTTAAAAAACATCAAACTGAGTGGTTGTCTGAATAGTTCTTAGAAGAAAGGCAGTGAATGAAAGTTGTTTGGGGAACTGACTAGGAGACTTTTGCACAGAGGGAATCCTGGGGAATATGAAGTTTTTGGACTTTATGCTTGATCAAGGCAGCAGAATTCCTTGAATCCTTTGGGCTCACCAAGACCCTCCAGGAGTACTCTGACAGAACAGCTTTGGGTGTCCTAATAGCAGGCAAGATGCCAGAAAGCTTCCAAGTGATGCTGCTGCCAAACTTGTGGGAATGGGCCTAGGCGGGGGGTCTTGCAACAGCTCAATAAATGACTTTGGTACATTTCGTAGCTATGAGGCATGATAAAATGACACAGTGTGTGAGTGTGTGTGTGTGTGTGTGTGTGTGTGTCTGTGTGTAAATTGAAAACCATATACTAAAAGATACATGGCTGTTGATGCCCACAGAACACTCCCTTCCCTTTGAACCCACATATCCCATTGTTCTTGCCACTTCCTGAAGAAGTTCTGGTAATGTTTTTTCTTTTTCCTTTTCCTAAGATTACTCATACAATATTTTACATATATTTAAATATGTTAATTTCTAATTAGAAAATTTAAGATAAATATAAACCTACATAAAGTTCAAGAGCATTAATGACCTCCTTTGCATATATTCACAGTAAAATTATTATAAGTCAATGACTTGTAGAATTGATGTTTATAAAAAAGTAAAATAGAGCAGTATCTCAACTATTTGATAAGTTGGCTGGAAATAGAAACACATAAGTGACATACACACAAAAAAAATCATGAAATTGGGTCCAGGGGTGTAGCTCAGTGGCACAGACCCTGCCTGGCAAGCCTGGTGTTCCGAGTTTGATTCCAGTATCAAAACAAAACAAAAAAGAATAATGAGATCAAGAATTCATATTAAGTTTTATATCGATTGCTTTAGTAAAATAAATTCTCATATTTTATCTTAACCAAGTAAGAAATAAATATAAATAGATGACAGAAACCTATGTGCCATAAATTTTCAACAATATTTCTGATGAGATATTGATTTCAAATGAAATTGTCTTTGTCTTTTTAGTTTTTGAGGTACAGTATGTATAGAAGTTAGTATTTTGACACTGAATATAGCTACATTGTTAGACAGCTATGTTCGCCATCAATCTTCAGAATTTTCTCCAAACGAAGCCTTCAGGATGCACAAATCCCGGTCCCTTCTCTTCTCAGCCTCATCCAAACACTATTATGCTCACCTGGTATTATAACTTCTAGTTTTCAAGATGCCTCACACAAACGGGAACCATGCACCACTTTTTCCTTTTGTTTGGGTTTATTTAAGGTGGCAAAATATCATTAAGGTTGATTTGTATTTTAGTACATGTCAGAAGTTTTTTCTTTATAGCTGAAGGAAAATATCTTCCATTCTTTGATGAATTGAATTAAATTCTTAAGGTAAATTAGAGGTGTTTTGCTAAAATCAGTAATTCTTGGGTTAGCGATTTAGTTGACTAAGGTGTTTCCTAGCCATCCCGTGTGTCCACAACCTACTCATGTTGTGAAATACAGTGATGAGTTTCTGATGAAAGCTGAAGGAACCTGACCAGAGCCATGCTCTCCATATTCCTGTGATCTTCATCTGTGGATCCAACAAAATATGAGCTGAACTTGTTTGGAAAAATGCCCATCCACCTGTTCGTGTGGTGACTTCAGAAATTGTTTATCTAGGCTGGCCAGATTGCTCTGTGGACTAAAGTCCCTGCTTAGGCAGATGCTGGGACTGGGGTTCCATTCCTGGTGTGGCATGCGGGCCCCACCCCTGGGGCACTGAGGCATAGATTGAGACTGGGCATGGTGGTGTGAGCCTGTATTCCCAGTGCTTGGGAGGCTGTGATCAGGAGAATCACTATGAGTATGATCTGTGTAGTGAGACCCTGTAGATCTTGTATCAAATACATTAAAAAAAAAGTCCTTTTCCTTCAGTGTCATTAGTTGCACTATCATGGCTGCTTTGGTGCCCTGAATCAAATAACAATATTTACCTTTCATAGTTACACTGATGTTAAGCACAAACCAGAAATCAGAAGTCACGTGGTGCCAGATCTAGTGAGCCTGTCCTTCCCTTGGGCAGTGCTTGTCAGAAACACTTACTCCTTTTTGATCACACCTCATGAAGACATCTGTGAAAGACAACGTTCAGTGCTGCTTCAGGAACTGGCTGGAACAGTGGGGTACACGCGTTTGAAGGGAAGGGAAATATTTTGCAGGGGTGTTAATGGCAATGTGTCATTTTAAATTGAAACAAAATTATTCAACTAAAAATTTGTATATCACAGAATTGACAGACTTAATAAATGAGATTCAACAGATTTTAACATATTGATAAGGTTGGGCAACTGTAGTCACAGACTTAGGTAATTTTTATTATCCCAAATTAAAACACTCTATTTACTTGCTACTGATGTGCTTTTACTGTAACAATTTAAAAAAAATCGCTTTATTTAAAATTTATTTATTTATTTGGTACAGGGTCCCACCACACAGAGCAGATTTATAGTGATCCTCCTGTTTTCAGCCTTCCAAATGCTGGGATTATAGGTGTACAACATTATGCCCAGTATCAGACTCTGTCTCAGTGTGTACTGGGGGAGGAGCTGGGGCCAGCACAGCACACGGACAATTGAACCCTGGTCCTGTGCCTGTCTAAGCAGGTGCTTTAGTCCACTGAGCTATATGGCTGGCTCTTTTGTAGTACCATTTTGTTGAGGACATGAAGAACATAATGATCACTGGATATGCCTATAATGGAAAAGACAGGGAAAAGGGGAATATTGTACATTTAATTATTTGAGCTATGTCTTTTATATGTCTTATTGTCCTTTATAATGAACACAAGTACAAGTCACAATGGCTTTGTTCTTCAACTTAATGTATGACCAAATGGAAACTGAGGCGTCATCTATAGCCAGATGGGTGGTGCCCAGGACAAACCAAGAAGTTAACAATTAGTATGAAATAATGGAAGTGCTACGTCTTTATCACTTACATAGCAAAATTGGGGGCCCTATGAAGAGTTAGGTGCAGGAACGCTTTTCAAAGTAATGATCTATTTCAAGGTGGCATTTAAAAATCTTTCTGTAGCATAGACCTAGCACGTTAGGTAATTTCTAATTTTATACTCCTAATGTTTATAATCATGAAAAAATTATGTAGAACACACAGAATATGTATATATCCTTTCATGCTTGTCTCAAACTTGAATTATGATAAATACAGGTCTCTATCAAGTTGGGGCCATCAAAAGAGACAGTTTAAATGGCAGTAAGAAGTTGGAGAGGAGGAGAAAGAATCCCTGCATGGGTGAGCACACTAGCTTATAGGATAATTACACTCTCAGTAAATTCTGAATGTTGCCAAATTGGATTTCTTATAGTCAGAGAGAAATGTTGAAATATGAGCTTATGCAGGTGTTTCATTATCAGGTCTAGAGATTTCACTGAACAAAAGTTTTCCTCTATGAAGAAATATTCAGATAAAAATACAGAATTTGTAATAAACATCTGTTGATGTATAACTTGCTCAACTGCATTTCTTTCTATGCTAACTCTTCCATAACTTTTCAGAGGGGAACTGCTTCACTCAGGCCCGGGGTCCATGTGGTCTGGGCAGGGGTTCATTACTGAGATCTAAGGAGCCAAGAGTCTGATTGTTTCCGAGGTAGGTATGTAGTTTAAACCGGGTAAGGGTTCAGCAGTCATGGGCTTGTGTTAAAACCATTAGAAATGACAGCACATGTAATTTTCAAGTCTGATTTGCTTATAGGCACCTTTTAGGAAAAGTTGATTTGATAAAGGAATATAGGGGGACTGGGGGAGTGTGATGGTTTGTGTGTATTTGTTCCCCCAAAGCCTCATGCAGTCACTGAAGCACAGTTCTACAGTTTGTGATTAATTCATGATACAAGCTTGGATTATGGATTATGAGTAGTGCTGGGACTATGGGTGTGAGTACTGCTGGGACTATGGGTGTAAGTGCTACACCCAGCCTGGGGTGGAGAGCCTGAGTGTAACATTAAGAGAGACAGACTGGCTCTCTGTGGTCCTTGTTGCTGCTGCTCCTTCCCTTTCCTTTCTGCTCTTTGCCACTACCATGGAAAGCTGCTCTCTGCCATGTGCCCCTCTGCCTTGGAGCCAGCTGAGTATGGACTGAAACCTCCAGTAACTGTGAGCTAAATAAACCCTTCCTTCCTTCATTGTGGGAGTCAGGTATTTGTCCCAGCAATAGGAGAAAAATAACTTGAGACAGGGAGGAAGATGGATCAGAACTCAAAGAACAATGGCTCTTTGAGTCATTGGAATACCCAGTTCTTGAACCCTTCTATCCCTGTGCTTTTCATACCTTTCAATCCCTTCCTCTTTAACTTAAGGCAGGTAGAATTGGCTTTTTGTCACTTATAACCCAAAGAGCACATTAATGTGTTCCTGGCTCTATAATTCAAAGAGTATTTTACAGAGCACACATTAAACTTTGATGAATAATGTCCATGTACAGAGATCCTAGGCTTCCAAGTATTCTTAGTATCATATTCACACTTATAGTGTATAAAATTTCAGAGCAAGCATGATATATATAAAACTAAAATGAGTTAATATATTTGGATTGACTTCAAGTATTAAAAGATTATGATATCTATGACTTTTTAGCTATGCTGAGAATAATTATAAAATTTTGAGTAGTTTAAAAAGTCATTGTGATAGAGATTATATTTTGATATAATTATATTATAGCTTACAGATAGCTTATCAGTGTCCTAAGTCTGTGCTTTTTTATTTTTATTTTTTGGCAGAACCAGGGATTGAACTCAGGCCCTTGCACTTACCAGGGAAGCGCTTATTCCACTGAGCCATCTCCCCATAAATCTGTGCTTTTTAAATCTTTTTTTTTTAACTTTTGTATTTAAGGGAAGGGCTTCAGGGTGTACAGGGTCTCACTACTAGATTGAATTCATAGTGATTCTCCTGTTTGCAGCCTCCCAAGTGCTGGGATTACAGTTGTACGCCACCACACCCAGTCTCAACACTGTCTCAGTGTGCCCTGGGGGTGGGGCTGGCACGGCAGGCCTGGGGATCAAACCTCCAGCTCCTATGCCTGCTTGCAGGCACTGTAATTCACGGAG
Organism: Ctenomys sociabilis; assembly: GCA_004027165.1. NCBI lineage: Eukaryota > Metazoa > Chordata > Mammalia > Rodentia > Ctenomyidae > Ctenomys > Ctenomys sociabilis. Next base: position 41,027 of record PVKA01010175.1, on the reverse strand, counting down.
TATTTGGCCGGCCCCCTAAATCTGTTCTATTGATAAATGAGTACTATTCATAGAAACAAACAAACAAAAAAACCCCTGATAATCAAAATGCAAATTAGTTATCCCTATCAACAACTTTCAGTGATCTCCCAATGCAGGGCTGAATTAGAACATATTCATAGTCAACAGCATTCCATCCATAAGTCCAAACTTGGCACCTGAACACAAGTCTGTCAGGAGAAAGAAATTGTTGGAAGAATCAGTTGTTTACAGAATTTTACTGGAGCTCAGCTTCCGAGTTTTGCTCCAGGAGTAAGGCTTTTCTGATAGCCACTCACTGGGCTAACTCTGCTGCTTGTCCCGACAGGTGCGCCTGTTGCTCCTCAGTATTAATTGCTCTCTGCTTGTGGCTGTGCCCATGTTTTGTTATTTAACAGCTACTGGAAAGCTAGGCAAACACGTGGTTTTCAGATGCCACCTGTCCGATAGCATGGTAACCAACTCCACAGAATGTAGGACGCCACAGTGTTTCATGGCAGGCTGTGATCTCAGGTCGTCAGGTAGCCATCAGGAGAGGTGGTGATTGGGGTGGTCATGCAGTGCCATGCGATTTCATCAGCTGTGGGCATAGATATTCACTCGATGAGACTTCCATGGGCACTTGTGCATTTCCACCTCATCACCATTTCCCACCAGCCCCCACTCTGACCTCTTATGGGAGAGGTGGACATTTGACCAACACAGTGAAGCTTCTGGAGAATTCACTTCTTACCCCTACTGAACTGAAGAGCTCATGGGAAAGCAAAGTGCAAGGCATGGTGGGATTACATCACCCCAGGGGTGTGATGGGATGAGATATATCTATGACACTCCAGCACATGTTGTGAGGCTGGGAACTGTAGTGTTAGGTACTTTTGTTCATGTTATTTATTAGATGGTATAGACTGTAGCTAAAATTATTTAATAATAACAATTAATACTTTTTATGTGCAGGACCTGTATATATTTTTTTCCTTTAGTAATTGATACATTCTGTGTTCTTCCAGTTTATTTTTTGCTGGATGTACATGAGAGATGATAACATGTACCATTCATGTATTATAGGTCTGCTTTTCGGATCATACTGAAGTCTTACAATGCTGCATTTGCATCCACACTTCTTTTATGTTATGGCCGCCATAGATTAAAATTACATGTGTACTTTCAAGCTGAGAAAATTACTATAATTATTAAAATGAATATTCGTTTAGACTTAACACAAATATTTCCCACTGTTTTTCATTTCTTATCTCCTTCTTCCTGAAAATATCCCTGCATAATTTCTTATGGACGATCCAATTAATGTTCTCAGTTTTTAGTTATCTGAATATTGCCTTCATTTTACCTTTGTTTCTGAGGAAGTTTTCACGTAGAATTAAAGTTTGGCAGGTACTTTATTCTCCTTGTCTTTGCCTTCTATCATTTTTTCTGAGAAGCTCTTTTTAGCTTCATTATTTTTCTTTGATTTTACATCTGTCATGCATTTAATGATTTTAATTCTTTTGGAAATTCTTGACACTGAAATGTTATGAAATTACCCATCTCAGCCAGCCCCAAATATTCAAATAATTAAGATTGAATACAAAGAACTTTTACATGGTAATAAACCAAATAAAGATAAGCAAATTCTGTAAGTAAACCTAATAAATGAAAGCTTACTGCTCTTACTAACGACGCAACAACAGCCTGGATACTGGCAGCGGATGATGAAGGTGGGATGTGTCTGTTCCATTTTCTCTAATTTTCTTCATCTTTTTGGTGACTCTTGGTTGACTAACATGCAAACTATGCTTCATGGAAAAGTATAGCCACAAAAATACCTTTAAGGGGAAATTATCTTGAAATATGACAAAACTTCAGTACACAGAAGCATGGCACATGCATACAACACTGAAAATTTGTGGAAGATTCCATTTCTGAAGAATTGTTGAAAATTCTGCTTTCTCCATCTTTCTCAGCAGATGAAAATCCACAAAACAATGCATTTGGAGCTCATCTGAATATGATTCATAGTTTGTATTTATTATATATATATATATATATATATATATATATATATATATATATGTATTTTCTGACAAATTATTTTGTTGGAGAAGTGCTATGTGTGTATCACAACATGTTGAAATATCATTTGTCGTGCAGCCACTTAGTGTGTGTGATGGAGCTTAATTGTAGCCTCTGAAAAGATCTATTGAAGTTCTAACCAAGGAACTGCTGAATACGACTGTATTTGGAAATAGGCTGTTTTCAGACATAATTAATTGATGATTAGTTATTAATTACTACAGAGGAATCCAGTAAGAATCCACTACTATTGGTGTATTCATGAGAAGAGGAAAGAGACACACATGGAGAAGGAAGTTGTGATGATAGCAGGCGAGGCTGGCATGATCTCTACATCTACCAGCCAAAGAAGTCAGTGATGCCAGGCAGACCTCACAAGTAGTGGGAAAAATGACTCTAAGGGACTCAGTGGGAGAGTGGCGTTGCTGATATCCTGACTTTGGACTTCTAAGTCTCCAGAATTCACACTATATGTTCCCGTAGTTCTAAGCCACTTCATTTGTGATTCACTATAGTATTCCTAGGAAAATAATACTGGATATCTTCTTCCTCCTCCTCCTCTTCTTCTTCCTCTTCCTGTTCCTCTTCTTCCTCTTCATCTTCCTCTTCTTCTTCTTCCTCTTCTTCTTCTCTTCTTCTTCTTCCTTTTTCTTCCTTCTTCTTCTTCCTCCTTCTTCCTTTTTCCTTCTTTCTTCTTCTTCCTCCCCTCCTCCTCCTACCCATGCTTCCCAAAATCAAATTCACAACTTCACGTTTGCCAGGCAGGCACTGTGCTGCTGAGCTATAGCCCAACATTTCCTTTAACTCACATGTTCTCTAAGAAACCTGGTACAATATTTCCTGAACTACTTTACTGAAAAGTATTGACTTAAAGGTGATTATATGTCAAATGAGAGAAAATTCTAGCCTATGCATGGTTTTATTTGGATTTACCCTATTTATGATTAACTGGATTTCTGAAATCTAAATTGATGTCTTTCACTGTTGGAAAACCTTGACCATTATCTATCTTTAGAAATTCGTTTACTCTCTACTACTTTTATCCTCCTCTGGGCTCCAACGTATATAAGGTGAGACTTTCTCTTATGTCCCTAATAAATTTTCTCAGCTCTTTCATTCTATTTATGTGTTTCTGCTCAGAAATGAGTCTGTCTTCCATGTGATTAGTTGTGCTTTCTTCTCTTTCTAATCTGTTAACTCATGTGTTGCATTTTTAACATCAGACTGTCTTTAATTCCAGAATTTCATTTGATCATTTTATGGGTTCCAAATTTGTGGAGAAATTATTTATATAAGTGATTTGAATGTAGATTATCCATCTTTTCTTGAACCTGTTAATCATAGTTCTTTTAAAGCCCTGGTGTGCTACAACAATGCATGAATCGCTTGCAGTCTCTTTTTATTTTCCATTTTCTCTTTGTATTGGTTATTATGGTGGCACCTCTTGCCTTTCATACTGATTTTCACTTGCTATCAACCATTAAAAAAACATGGCTTACCCAGATAATATTTCCCATGAGACAGTGCTGACATTTTTTTCTACTGAGATGATAGAGTGCAGGTTGTGGATGTTGATCTGCTTGGGGCCTGCCTTAGTTACTTTTTGACTTGCTGACACAAAATACCCAAAACCCAAAGATAAAGGAGGAAAGGCTTATTTAGTTTACAGTTTGTAGAGGTTTCAGTCTGTAATTGGCTGGCTCCAAAGCATAGCATCACAGAAGAGCATGGTTCATGGTGGGCATAAGGGAGAAAACAATCCAGGGGCATTCACAGAATTTTTTCCCTCATTTTATCTTACCTAGGATGCATAGGGTGGCTAGCACTGATGCCCTCAGCATGGGCAACACCCACCCCTCCATTCTAGTGTCCATGAGCCATGCATGCTGCTGAACCATAAATCAGCACAAACTTTAGATCCAGCCACCTCTGAATTGCGTGAAGCTTTGCGGGACATGTGAACACAAGCCATAGCAGGGTCTGGCTATGCTCAAGCTGAATTGGGCTTAAAACGCTGTTTCAAGTCTGTAGCTACTATTTTTGCTCTCAGTCTTAAGGTGATCTGTAGAGCTTTGGACATGAGCCTATGTATGCACTGGGAACTTTCCTCTGGCAGCTCTGTAGTGCTAATCTCTAGTGCTCAAAGCTTTAGAAGACTGGAAATACTCTTTGTAGAGGTTTCTGCTTCTAGCCCCCTGAGCTTTTTTAAAATTTGGCAGTCTCCAGGGAGATGATGGCCATGATTTGAGATCTAATTTTCCAATTTTGTCACCTTACCTGTTTCGTATGCTCTATTAGCTTCTCAGCCTTTTGTCTTAGAGTCAACAAATGCTCACAAGACAAAACCATCTTTAGATCACTAGCTCACATTTCTGAAGTAGCCTTTCTTTAGACTGTCAGCTTGCATCATCCAAATTGCTTTTCAGACCTCTGATTACTATAAACATCTTTCAAATCTGACTTTTTGAATTTTTTTTTTGTAGTAACTTTAGTTCTACTATCTTACTAAAAGTGGCAAGTCTTCTTACTTAACTTTTATTTTTATTTTTTAGGGAAGGGTCTACAGGGTGTTCAAGGTCTCACTATTAGATTGACTCATAGTGAGCCACGTGTGTTTACAGCCTCCCAAGAGCTGGGATTATAGGTGTTCACCATGCCCAGTCTCAATTGCCATCTCAGCATACCCAGAGGGCAGGGCTGGTATGGTAGGCCTGGGAATTGAACCTCCAGCCCCTGAACCTGCTTGCAGGTGCTTTAATCTGTTGAGCTATTTGGCCAGCTCTTCATCATTATTTAAAATCTTGTAAAAACATTATTTGTGACATATCAATTAGTAGGTAGTTCAGAGATAAATTCAATAACAGTAATTCTGGGTAGCTTATTTCAGTAAAAATTTAACCATTTAATTGACATGAAAAATCTTAACATTATTTCTTTTTTTTCCCAATATGTATTGCTGTGTTCTGTTGTTACCCTGCCTTACTTTAAATAATTTCATATATATATATATATATATATATATATATATATATATATAATTTTTGATTTATGTGAAAAAAAATCATACACAAATCAGTCCTTCTTTCATGAGCAAAGTAGACATTTGACAGTTTGAATTATAATTATTGACTTGGAATGATGTCCAGAAAAGGAATGACCAAGAGCTAAAGACCAGGTTGAGTGATTAGCAAGAAGCCTTAATTAAAATTACCCAAAAATCTCCAAAAAAAGAATCCCAGCTGTGTGAACATTTCTGTATTTTGGTAGAGAGAAGAATTCAGACATTTGGTGGAAATCTAGGCAGACTGCCTCGTGGCGATTGAAAGCCCAGTTAAGGCCCAAGGTAGAAACACTCTACTTCTTAGGAGCTGGAAAGGGAAATTTAGAGACCCAAACCTTGGAGAACAGAAGTATAATATAGTAAGGTGAGGAGTTAGGCTTTCTGAAAAAAGGGAAGGGATTTGCCAAAGAAAAGAAAAAGATAAAATTCCATCCGTGAATCAACCACGAAGTAGCTGAGTTGCAAAACAACTTCCTAAGTTCAGAATCCTTGTACTTCTGCCTGTTTGGTGCCTGGTTGGTTTTAGTCCTGGAATTCTCTTTGTAAAAGGCCTCTTTTATATCTCTGCCTAACTAACAATGTTACACTTCAAAATTTTCCTCTTTCTTGGTGCATTTATTATTTCTCATGAACTTTCCATCATCAAATTGACGTTTCCTTCTTTGTTTTGCCACTGAACACGCTTTTGTGTAGGTTCATTCACCTTAATTTCTCTTCCTTGTACAAGTCATGGTGATGCATTAATACAAAAAGAGTAATAAAAAATAGAGTCATGGGCGATATTAACTGTAGACATAAGGCTGTGAGATAGACTGATGGATTAAGATCCACATCTGGGATGGAAATGCCAATCAGACAACTTTGTCAGCTGGCAAGGTGAATGAAGAGATAGCAAAAGAGAGGTCAAAAAGTGCAGAAGTTTTGGAGTAATTCTCATGTAAGTTAAAGCTTAAAAACACTCATCACTGAGGTTGATTCTGTAATATGAAATGAAGTGATTTTCTCATCCATATTCTGGCATATCTTTTCTCTATTGTTTTAAAAAAATAATTCATAATTGGCCTTAGAGAGTTTTGGTGTTAAAAATGATGAAGTGCATCTTTCTGGTATGCTTAGACTGGAAAAGAATTCAGTACCCTGGAGAGTTGCCTTCTCATAAAGTGGCTCTTTTTCTTCTGACGATGGGTTTCTACAAGAGGCAAGATTAGGACTTTTTAGAGGAATTTACAGAGTAAGAGGCTGCATCTCATGACAAACTTGGCGGATGAGTTCTTAAAAATTTATTATGGAAAACCACTTGTGGAGGTATTAACCATGTCTTTCCTCCCCCCCCAAAAAAAGTAGCAAGAATATTTTTTGAAATCCAAAATTTTCTTAAAGGGTCAAGAGTCTAGGAAACACAATCAAATGCTCATCAGACCTGCTTATGTAAGTGTTTTATGGTCTTGCTAGAGCAAGAACCTAAAAGAGTAAATATAATTTGAAAGGCATTATAATTATTGTGAGAAAGACTCTGTTCAGAGGGAGGAGCAACTCAGATGAGGAGAAGAACAGAAGAAAGAAAGGAGAAGGGGAATAAGAAGTACACACACACATAGATAGGACAGCTTGGACAATTGTACTGCTGATTTTTGCTGGTTTATTGGAAGGAGCAGTGAATGCTCAATGTTGTCTCTCCTTTGTAATTTTTTATGATTTTAAAACCGCTGTTGCATGCTTATATCTGGTAATCTGAACAACTACTTTGAAGACAGTAATATGCAATATAACAAACATTGTTGAATTCCTATTATTTTGTTCAGTGAAATGCTGTATTGCTGCTGATGCTTTTTAAAAATAAAGCAATTAAAAAATCCTTATGGTTAGACTTAAAGGGTTGACCAAGAGTCACTGGAAGAGAGAGGGCTGTGTATTTCCTGGTACCCTTGGCTTCCAGAGCTTTCACTGGCTTAGAGAGACAGCCTGGAGCGCTGTAACTCGTGGGAGGCTCCAGAGACCTTGGTGATAATTGTCGGCTTCTGTCTTGGTCTGTTGAGCTGCCAGCCCTCAGTGGAATCACAACTGCATGGTTCATCACAAGAGCCCTGACCTGGATACATGCTGAAGGAGAAAGATGACTGATGGATCGTGCTTGATTTTCAGCTCCAAATAAGTTGTGTGCATACATTCCTGTGCACATGTGCACTTACGTATGTACATGAGTCTGTACCATCTATTGCTGTTTGTGTAGGAGTATATTTTCTCATTAAATAATTGATAATGACTTTCCTACCAAATTTGGTGAATTTGTTTTAATTTGATTTTTCTGATTTCAGGACTGTGGCACTTATTCATGCCTTTTGTATTTTGGAACAGCTCATACCACCTCAAATGAAATTTTTAAATAATTATGTCAGTCCCAAACCTGGAATTAGATGTTTAGGGAATTATGTTTTTAGTCTCTGAATCTAAATAAGCCAAGATATTTTATCACGGAGATTTTAAGAAATAATTCTGTCAAACATGTTATATATATATTAGAGCATGTTTTAGAAAAATCAGTACTAAGGCATATTTGTTTTACTTGCAATAATTGTTCTTAAGGATACTACCACATAGGGTACTGCTCGGACACTGAGTTCGGCAGCCCAGTTCCTCAGGATCTCTGCAGACCTGGGGGTCTTCTAGCTTTGTTCCTCATCTCAACATCAGGCTGCTGACTATTTGTCTTTTGTACTCCTTCCAATGCATTATTGTCACTTGGGTCCTGTCTTACATTCAGATAGTTATATGCGGCTTTTCTCCTTCACAGCAGATTTTTTTTTTGTGGAACTGGGGCTTGAACTCAGGCCCTTGCGCTTGCCAGAGAAGCACTTATCCCACTGAGCCATCTCCCCGGCCCCTATTTTCTCCTTCACAAGAGAAAGGTATAAAGTGCTCTTCTCCTGCCAGAGCACAAAGTGAAATATTTGCTTATTTTGATCTTCCTGTGTCCCTTAAAAGCTGAAACAAAAATGCGAAAGTACATTTCTCAATCATTGCACCTCCTGAGAGAGCATTCAGGGGTGGCTGGCCATGTCGTTAGTGCTTGTTCCTTGTCTGACTTCATATTTCTAGCTATTTTAGACACTGAAAGAAGAATGGTTTGCCTTTCTTTGTGTTCTCTGCAGCAGAACTGGTGTAAGGAATATTTAATTTAGATCAAGCAATGCATCATGGAAAAGTTGCTGGCCTGGAAATTCTGGCTGGAGTTAGGCAACTTGCCTGTCAGTTCAGGTAGATGGATCTGACGATCTGTTCTGTCCTACATGCTCTATGGCTCTACCATACAGTGATCAACTGCATCTACAATCTTTAATGAACATTGAAAAAAAAACTTATGCATATATATTTTGACCTAGAAAATAATTTTCCAACACCTTAACTTCATTTTTACTGTTCCGATGTTGAAAATATGGTCCAAATTTATACCTAGTAACAGCTTTATCTTGCAACACTATGTATGATATTATTTCTTTTTTCTAAATTCCATCATGTTTTCTGTTTTGATGAAGCAGCTGTATTTTAGAAAATACTTTGATAACTATTTTCCATTTATTTTAACATGAGTGTATTATCCTTTGAAAATTCACTGGATGGAGCAGGAAAATTATATTTCATCTGTTACAGTAATTTTGTTTTGTTTTAGCAAGTGAATCAGGGTTGATTAGTAGAAGTAGATAGAGTATACATGAAAAAATAGTTTATCCAGAGAAGGTAAATGTGGAGATTGCTTTTTTTTTTTTTCCAGCAAAATATCTTAGAAAAATCCATGTTCCGTTATCCTAGTTTTGTGGACTAATTGTCCAAGTTTTGCTGGTCATATTCAGTGCAAGTAAGTTTACTATTTTAAATCTCCATTCATCAGAACTCTAATTGCTAGAAACCTCCCTTTATGCACACCTGAAATCTCTTTTGAAGTTCTCTATTTGTTTTTAGTGTCAAAATTTGGTGCTCTCTAGAGTAAATCTTATCTCATTTCTGGTTGACATTCTTTCAACAAAGTCTTTGGTACTGTCTCTTCTGCTTTTTTTTTTTTTCCAAGACTAAATGTATTCAGTGTTTTCCTCTTTTGGTCTGTCTCTGGAGGCACTTCAATTTGTGCATATCATTTTTCTTAACTCTGTATTGCAAAATTCTGATAAATCCATAGAAACTTGGAAAGAAACATGCAGAGAATCAAGCATAACCTTCACCTGTGCTCCCCACCTTAGTGTCTGACAATTACAGTGCAGTACTGTACCCAGGAAAATGTCCTGGGCTGGGGTGTTAGGAGCTTAACTTCTGTAAGTGCCAACGAGCAAGCTCTGATGGCTTAGTCAGGTTGACCCACTTCTCTCCTAACATCGTTTAGTACTTCACTAGCTCTCCGTGTCTAAAAACTCCAGGGCATTTTGTTTCAGCAGGGCCTAGTTCAATCTCCCCTATGGCAGTCATCTTAAATAAACTCACCCTTGGTTGTTTGATTTTGTCCAGTTACTTTTTTCTTGGCCATTACAAAAGTATTTCGTTTTTGAAAATACATATGTTGATGAGACTAACTTGAACATAAGAATTTGCAGCCAGAATCTATCATTTCTCTCTTCTCTGGCAAAGAAAGATGAAAATTATTAAGAGTGTGGTAATGTCAAGCTGCTTTGGGCTCACAACAGGACACGCAAGGAGAAGAGAGGTGGACAACTGCTTCCTCACAGGCAGAGAGGGTGAGCACCTTCAGGAGCACCACTAAGCTCTTGGTGCTTCTCCCATCCACGAGCCTGCCGTATGCTCCTGGCTTGCTCGGTTGGAACTAGGTTTGTTTTTTCTGCAGAAATAGTTTATGATTTTGTCTAGCTTTGGTCTTAGCTCAAATCAGAATGTCCCACACATGTAGGGATCAGCCTGCTAGGAGCTTTGCATTTAAAGGACTGTAAAATGGTAGGGTACATGTGTCCTGGGAGAAGGTAGCTCTTCTTGGATCATTTTCCCTATTTCCCTTCAAAGAAGTGATAAGGATCACTTCTTATGACCCCCTCCATCCCTACCCCAGTCCTAATGTCCGTCATCTGCACATCCCTGCCAAAATGGCTTTCTAGCTGATCCCCACCCCCCACCCCCGCTTTCTTTGCACCTTTGCAGTTCATTTCCCTTCAAAATCCACAGTGGTCTTTTAAAAATACCCTTTCAGGATGTTCCTCTTTTGCTCTGAATCTTCCAGTGGTTTCTTAGCATGTTCAAAATAAAATGAAAAATAATCTCATGGGTTTTGCAGGCCTTGGTGAGCAGGCCTTTTGTGGACATCACTTTCTAGGCCCAGCCTGTCTGCTTTCTTACAAGCTGGGACTTCCTGTGTTTCCTGTAAGGCCTGGTAAGGGCCTGCATGCTGCCATTCTGTCTGACTGGAACGCCCCCCTCTGGGTATTCACTTTGCCCCCTTACTTACAAAATAGATGACTGCTCAAATGTCACCTCAGGCAGAAAGACTCTCTAGGAAGCCCCCTCTCAACCATGTTCCCTTTTACTGCTTTTTAGTCGTTCATCACACTTCTCCACATCTGAGGTTATAAAATGCTTTTGTGGCCTTTGCCTTTCTCTCTACTACTCTGTAAATGTGAGACTACAGGTTCCATGTTGTCACTGTGTCTGAAGTACCTAGAGTAGTGTCTGGCTTGTGCTTTATGCAGAGCATATGTGTTGGACAAATGAAATAAATTTTGACACATGGGCTAGTGAGACCTGTGAGAACGTGGGCTATAATCAAGGCCTCATTGTGAAAATTAGCACATTTGGCACTATACTGCATATATTATACACAGGCTTATGTATGATACAGCCAAGTATTAAATGCAGTATAAAACATTTTATGGAAAAACACACTTTAATGCCAAATAACTTGTTTATGCATGGAATTTTGGGTAACATAACAAATTTTAGTTGGGCTTAGCTTGGCTTTCCATGAATTTCAATAGTACAGTTTCATAATAAAATTATTAAGATTTCCATGGTATATTTCATGAGATATTATTTCTAAGACTGTGCTATTTCTGGAGAAATATTGTAGGAGACATTTTCTAGTCCTCGTCTCAGTCCAAGAAACCAATATTTGTAATCCCAAAGTTACGTTATTGGAATCCCATCAAGTTGATTCCAATCTACCACTTTCCATGCAGCCCACGGCGAAAATGAGGTCACTAAATTATATTTTTAATCATCAGGGAGTCAAGGGGCTCTAGGTCCAGCCACGAAGATGGATTCCCGGAACCCAGAGAGCGATCCAGGGCCTCACTTGGTTTTTATTTAGTGAGGGAGTGGCTTGAGGACTGAGAATTGTGGGAAGTAGGTGACTACTGTGAGCTGAGCTAGGTGTGGGGCCTACATTTACCTCTGCCATATGTAGAGAAGATATATAGAGAGAGTAATCTGCATTATATAGTATTTAATGTTTTGGGAAGTCTAGGGCTTCAGCTTTGATGTAGTCTTTTAAGTCCCAGGAAGTCATAGCCTCTATCTTGAAGCTCGATCCCAGCTGGCAGCATGGAGCATTAGTTCTACCATCCTGTCTCCACCCGGCTCACGTTAAGGAGCAGCAGGCTTACCAGGGAAACACACATGCCACCTTCAAAGACTATCACCAGCACCTCAGCTAGACCAGTACACATTGTTTAAGGCCAATTAAAGGATAAACAAAAGTCCTAGCCAGCTCTCTACATAACAATACAAGGAAATAGGATCAGGCTCAGTCAAAATGGAGACAGTTGCTCTTCTTTCAAGGAGAACTGTTGGATGTGCCCTCCACAAAATATTATCTTCCCTGTTAGCCATAGAACCCATTTAGTGGTTCAGATAAAAGCTCCTTGACAGCAACATTAGTCTGAGTGAAAGTTCAGGGAATTGGTTCATTTAGAGTAGGACAGTGGCCACCATTTAAAGATCCAGAGAAGCAAAAACTCTCTGCTACCTTGGAGAAGGAATTTGGTAAGAGAGATGATAACATTCATTCCTAAGCAATGAGATTGCCCCACTTTCACCTGGGAAAGTGCATTTATAGCAGGAGCGGAAGCAAAAAGCTCACTGGGGATGACTGGAATTAGGTGAAGGGTACAATGTTCTGGCCATGCAGGAGTTCAGGGCTGAATTAGCAAGCTTCATACTAAAATGTGGTAATGTTTGCAAATCCCCTCTGCACGAGCGGTTGTAACTCGTAATACGTGGTGTTGCTTGGTCCACAGTAGTTCAGGGATGTAGAACGGGTACCAAGTACAGCAGTGCCGTTTACTGAGCTCGGTCTGCGCCAGCCGTTGTTGCTATCCCTGGACTTTTCAATTACCGTGCCAGTGATCCTATAAGTTGGTTCTTTCATTATCTCCAGTACATGGATGAGGTAGAACACAGTGAGAATCAGTGCTAGACGACTAATCCGGGGCTGTCGGAATCTGCAGGCAGCGCTGTTCTGAGCGGTGCTCTGGGGCACACCTATGTATAAGGGGGACGAATTATCGATGGCATGCACGGCGAGGACAGCGCTTCGGCAAGTTTTCAATATTCTTGTGTTACCCTTGAAAGATGTTAAAGGCATTGTTAGGGATTTAAGGCAAAATTGGAAGGAACTGAAAAGAACAATGACACACGCAGTAACTCTCATTGTATGGTTCCTGTGTACCATCTTTCATCCTCAGCGTAGAGACACTGAAGGGAAAAGCTGAAGCTGCTGTTCCTTGTGAATCCCTGTGTACACGAATTTACAGCCTGACATTAAAGCATAGTCTTTGATCTTCTAGAATTTTGACATTATTATTCATTTGAAATCTCCTGAATTATTTTACTAAATAAGGCATGGCTATTGCAATAAATTCAACCCTGAAAACTGGGAACAATGTAGTAGTTGAATAACTGCTATATAGAAACATTTTAATAATTAAAAAGTTTCCTATAATCTACGGACTGAAAACCAGTTCCGAGTAACTGCTTCTGGGGCTGGCGAGGCCTGGTGTGGCTCCCTTAGGACATGGGGTGATGGACTCTGGTGCAAGACTGGAAGGAGAAGAGTTTATTCCGCTTTCTTGTTATTTCCATAAGAACGTTAATTTGAGGCTTTGGGTCTAAAGCATGGGAACCTTGGAATCTGGACTTTGCCCTGCTCTGAGTCTTTTGCTGTTCAGGTCACCAAAGTTGAAAAGCAATCTGTTGCGAGAGCTTTGCTTTGCTGCTTCCTCCAAATTGCACAGGTGTGATTTGCTTTTACTCACATGTGCAGTAAAAGCGCTTCCTGCTGCTCCCGGTAAGTCTCCATGCGCAGAGCTACCAAGGAGCCTCCTGAAAATGGAAAATGTGAGTGAGACCATCCGAGGGATCAGAAGGACCCAGAGCTGCATTTGGTATTGATTCGCCACAGCCATTTCTGAGTTTCTCTGTGCTTCTATTCAGTGTGTGCCAGTTTGCATTAAGGAGAACTGTCCTGCAACAAAGGTATTTATGCAAATACCTGATTGTCAGGAAATGACAAAACGAGTTCCACATATGTTTTGATATGGTTGGAGATTTAAAAATCATTTCTATTTGATTTTATATTCACAGTTGGTGCATATTTCTAAATAATTATAGGAGAAAATAGTCATGGATTTTGATATACAAATGATTTATACAACTATATAAAAACCTAATTGACAGTGAAGTGTCCGTGTAGCACAAAGAATAGGTAAGTAAGGTTGCCCAGCATTTCTGGAATCCACTTGGTCAACTTTTGCCACGGGTGGAAAAGACTTCAGTGGATGAAGTAGCCAGCTCTGACCCAGGTGTCACCTTGGCCTGGGCTGAATGAGAAAGCAGGCAGAGTGTATGGTGCTCATACCCTGCTGTTCGACCCTTCCCCTGCTTTCTTCCCCTGCTTCAATTTGCTTTCATGGTAGGAAGAAAGTTGAGTGATCACCTCAGGAAGCTGAGCAATGACAACGGTGTGCACGGGAGTTGGCAGCCTGCTTTCCGGCCGGCTTGCTTGTGTTTCTAGTGCTCTCATCCAATGTTTAGTAAGTATTTTTAGGTGGGAAATGCAGGATGATCTTCATGCTATCAACAGTTCTAACAACAAGAAGAAAATGCCTATCAAAATGGTGAAAGTATATGTGAGGCAATGTGTATTTATTTCACATAACCAATTCTGGAGAAAAATATCCTTTGGCAAGCAGTCAAGCAATTTTAATGTAAAACTTAATGCAACAGGGGTGACATATTTTAGCACAAATTAATTAGATTAGTGAGATGAAATGGCTTGAGTCAGAAAAAAAGTAGAATGAGCTGCATAACATGAGGTCCTTTGCAGTAATTCTTAGGTTATCAATTGCTATCTTTTAATTTAAATTCTTTTTAGATCATTAAAAATCATATAAAACAAATTTCCATTTGTTTTCCCTGATTACATAAAAATAAAAGCGTCTTCCATTTATTTGGAAAATGAAGGTAACATCACTTTCTATAATAAAACTTTTTTTGCTTTATAAATTACTTTTACCCATTTCTTCAGTTTCTTTTCATTGTCTTTGTACTTTGAGCTTTCTGTGAAACTTTTACTCACTTCCTGTCAATTTTTTGGGTTTTTTTTGGGGGGGGAGTTTATTTGTTAACTTGTGCCTCTGATTATTCCCCAACTAATCTGTAATGGTTTACAATAGAAAATAAAGAATGAGTAAGTTGTTATGTGTGTGTACAAGCTAGCATGACCAGACAAAATATAGATGTAAATGCAAAAGTTGGGCTTTGGTAAAATGAGACTAAAAAAATGCAGGCTATAGAGGCTTAAAAAAGTTTGTACATGAGTTTCATATTTGTGTCTAGACTTTTTTGTTTTAGAATATTTATTTATTTATTTATTTATTTATTTATTTATTTTTTGTGGAACCAGGGATTGAGCTCAGGCTCTTACACGTGCCAGGGAAGTGCTTATTCTACTGAGTCATCTCCTCTGCCCCTAGAATGTTTGCTTATTTAATCCAGGTTCTCACTATGCAGCTCAGACTTGTAGGGATCCTCCTGTCTCAGCCTCCCCAGCACTGGGATTATAGACGTGTACCACCAGGTCTGGACTTAGTCTCTGGCTCCACACATTTGAGGGTAGGGCTGGCATGGCAAGACTGCAGTAGTGGGGACTGAAGCCCGGTTCCTGAGCTTGCCTGAGCAGGCACTTAGTTTGCTGAGCTATCTTACCTCCTCTCCTTTCTTTGAGTCTAAATTTTAAGCTGTGAAAACAAAAAAAGGGTAATGTGACTAGTTATATGGGTGTTATAATTATGAAAGAGACTATTAATTTATACATATAACAATAACATTTTAAATAAAAAGTAATAGAAATTCAGACTCAAAGTTTCAACTAGAAACTGAAAATATCCCTAAGTGGGATGGTAGCAGGGCCTAACTTAACTAGAATATGGCTCCGTAGCCTCAGATATAATTATTTTCTTTTTGTGTGTGTGTGAAAAAAAAAAGATATCATGCCAATCTTGTTACAAATTGAGTGCAGCAATACCTATCTTATATCTGTAAATAAGTACTCATATGCTGTTCTCTTGCTCTTAAATTACAGAAATTTCCTTTTCGTTTTGTTCAGAAAATTATGATCACACCTCCCTTGTGTATTTATTTAGCCATAACCTATGTTACAGAAATGCTGTAGGTGAATTGGCTTAAGCCTGGCTTTCTAAATGGGTCCTGCCCAATTAACTGGATTATGTTAGACTGATTATAACCACTTTAAAAAAAATGTATTTAGTGCAAGTACTATAGGGTCTCACTACACAGATCAGACTTGTAGTGATCCTGCTATTTTCAGCCTCCTAAGAACTGGGATTATAGGTACGCACCACCATGCCTGACCTCAGGCTCCATATCAGTGCACCGCAGGGGCAGGGCCTGCATAGCACTCTGAGGATTGAATCCTTGTCACTGCACCTGTCTAAGCAGGTGCTTGAGTAGGCTGAGCTACTTGACCAGCCCTATAGCCATTCTTAAAATTGGTTAGTGCATGAGTTTCCCTGGAAGTTGATTAGCTGTATAGCTTAAATTGCAGACCTGGTAGACATTACAAATTAAGAAAGGGCAAATATTGTTTACATAAATTACTAAAATGAAATGAACCCTTTTTATTATTTTATAAATTAAAATTTGTTTATTGATGATAAAAGTCTCTTTGGATCTGCATATGGAGACAGCCATGATATTTAGCAGATTTCAATATTAAGCAAAAAAAATCAGAAAATGATCCCATTATAACTGTATCTCTCTGGTAGAGTCAAATGAAGATAACTGATGTAATAAAAATGTCATATTATGTGTACGCCCTTGGGGTTGAATGCCCCCAGCTTAACCTGCAAAATTTTGCCTATGTCTTTCCCTACTTTTCATGATACTGTCATTGTTAGTAGTTGTATAAATACAGAAAAACTCACTGATTGTCAATCAAAATATGTTACTATGCCTTCCTTCCTTCTTTCTTTTGTCCTTTCCTTTGTGTCTCAATTCTTTCCTTTTGAGCAGTTTCTTTCTCTTTCACAATTGCTATCTTATCTTTTGAATCTTATTATTCATTCAGTTTCTTACACTAGGGAGACAATTCAGTGTTTACACATTTGGGCCTGACCTATTTAACTTATGAGTATGGTCTTTAGAAAGAAGGGAAATATATATTATATATATTATACTATATATATTATTATATATAAATATATGTATACTATGTATACACAAAAAGTAGCTAAGATAATTGTTCTATTAACTTCTATTGGCTTATTGAAAGGAGCAGCAAATACTTAATTTTTTTAAACATAAATTTTGCATGCCTATATCTGGTAATCTGAACAACATTTTTTTCCCATTTATATATTTGGTATAGAGTCTCACTACGCAGCTCAGACTTGTAAGGATCTTCCTGGTTTTCAGCCTCTCCAGTGCTGGGCTTACAGGTGTGTGCTACTATGCCAGGACTCGGGTGCCAGCTCAGCATGCCTAGGGGTGGGGCTGGTGCAGCATGTGGGACCGGGGAACGAACCCTGGTTCTTGCACTTGCCAAAGCAGGCAATTAGTCCACTGAGCTATCTCACTGGCCCTACTGAACAATACTTTGAAGATAACAATATACAAAACAACAACTATTGTTGACTTACTATCATTTTGTTTTGAAATTCTGTACCATTTTTAATGTTTCTTAAAAGTTTTTATTCTCTTTTAAAATAAAGATGTATGTTACCATGGAAAACTTTATCAATGTGAAAGAAACCATCATTTTTGGAGAGACAGTTTAATAAAAGTATAATCACTGTAGCTCCAAGTTAAAAGCTTTGGGCTTAACTGTATGTACTGAAGCCAAGAGTACTATTAATTTTGAGGTTGAGGTCTTAGATAATGACCTTTGCGTGCACACACACACACACACACACACACACACACACACACACACAACTAATATGCACCATGATTTGATGAAACTTACATTTAAATACTATTTTTGTCTCCCCATAAAGGTCTAGGGAACTTTTAAAGGCATGAAGAATATTGCCTAGGTAGAGAAGACAATATCCACAATAAAAATATGTTTTAAAATAAAATGAAATATAAGAATGAATTGATAAGAATTATTCATTTATGTTTCTCTGATTTTGATGACAAAATGATCTCTAAGTCTCAAGGGGTAGCCTCTCTATTTAGACAATGGCCCCTAAGTTTCTGGCTCTGCTTTGCTTCCAGACTATTCTTTTCTTTATAGACAGTGGTCTTAGCAGGTAAATCACTTCCCCCAAGTACAGTATTCTGAAATGAAAGCAGGCTCCATGTCCTCTCTAGGGGCAGCAACTATTTTATTATCTCTTCCAAATCATGACACTCAATGAAGTGTGGAACTGATGAAAGATGAATTTACTTTAAGGTCCAGGAGAGAAAACATAACCGAAATGAGAAGTTCCATCATGAATGCCTCCAGAAAGTTGCCCAGAGAGACTTGGTGGTGGTGAATGCATCTCACCGCTGCCACAATTGCATCCCGCCTTATGCATGACGGACAGCCTAATGGAATCTCGGACGATCTCAGCATACTGTCTGTCTCAGTTTCATTTTCTCTTGCAGGTCCAAAGTAATGTTTCTCCTCTGACCCACTGTCCCAAGCCAGGTAAAGTGTTCCTTTGGCATTGGCCCAAAGGACAATAGGGAAGCAATCTAGCTAAAATTACATATTGATCTCCCCTTCAGGCAGCATTCTCCCCTGCTAAATTACCCTGCATCTTTCTAAAGGGGATGACTGCGAGTTTTCAAAACCTACTCACTCAGCTTTTTAGGCAGTAATTTTTCCTTTGATAGTCTCCTCATTTGGACTCTGATTTATTTGAATAACTATTGTTGCAAAAGAACACCACAAATTTTAAGGTAACTATATATCTGTGTAGACATATAATGTATAAGTGTATAACATCCAATAACAACAGTTCTAGAAAGGCAAATTAAATATTTGCTGATACAGACTTTTAGGGAAAAACTTCCCTACTCAGGAAAGCTTCAATAGTCTACCTTCTTATCCTTTTCACTTTGACTTATTTCTCAGTAAGTAACTTCCTATAGTGCTGAAATATTCTCCTTCTTCACTAATTTTTAATAATTGTTAAGCCCAATCTTTAGACACAGAGACTTGTGTTATTCATATTCTCTTGCAACTACCGTTTGCCCATGAAGTAGCCTTGCTATGAAATATCCAGTAGTTGTTCAATGACTAGTGTTGCCTATTAATTAGCCTGTCTGCCTCAGAAGCTTCTTGATGTAGGATGTAATATGATTGAAAAATCAATCTGATATTTTCATATACACTATTCATTAAAGGTTATTGTTTCATGTTTTGAAAAACAAAGGACTCTATGCTCAATTCCAAGGATAATTAATAATAATATTAATAATGATAATAAAAGGAGAGGGGTGAAATAAACAGTAAGCACTTCAAAGTGAAGAGTAGTTTCTGTAGTGTGGAATTTCTATAACATTGTCGTTTCAGTCAGAACAAATGTGAGGCTGAAAAACTTCCAAGTGGAGAAATTCAAACCTTACGCATGTAGGGATACATAGATTCTTATAATTTTCCAGTGTAATTATTCTGGTAGAGAAAATATTTAATGCCTATTGCCATACTACCCTGAATGCACCCAGTCTCGTAGAAAATATTTATTATTGTAGCATTCCAGAAAGAAATTGGTAAAAATCTAAAATTGTTTACTAGCTGCATAAATGTACAGAAAGGAATAACAGAGGTATTTTTGTGATAATATATTCTTTTTATGTTACTCATGTATAGTATATAATTATATTCCACACATATAAAGTTATATACCATATATACAATGCGCATTTAAAACATACACATACATATATTTCATTTATTAGATATTAAAAAGTTGTATTTTCTTACCTTTCTGAGTCCAGTCACTGATTTTCCTTCTGTTGGTCTCACAGGTAATCTCGGGGTGTCGATGTGCTGTCTGCCCAGCTTCTTAGGATGCTACAGTCATGCTCTCTAGCCTCTTTCTCTGCCGCTTAATTTTTATTTCCTTTAAATGTCACTACAACTGTATCCTCAAAGTTGTCTTGACCTCCTCAACGCTACGTCGTGCCTACGTTATTACCTTCTTGTAGTGTATTTTTCCTAGTAGCTTTCGTAGTACCACGCGACCTTTGGGTCGTAGCTTTTCTCCAGTGTCCTAAGCAAGTTCTGCCCCGTAGTAGGAACCTCCACGCTCGCTGAATCACTCAGTGTGTCCTAATAATGAGCGTGCCAGGTACTGTTTTCTTCTTTCTACAGTATTTATTATTTTTTGTTAGTAGGCTGTGCTCCATGATTATTGCGCTCCCTGTGGGGAGCTGGTGTGTGAGGAACCATCTGAGCTCGTACCCTGATCCTCTTTTTCTGTCTTCTCTCTCACATTTCTCCACCACTTGATTCCCTTCCAATTTGAAAAAAATCTCTCTATTTCTTACCATGTGTCTTTTATTTTTCTCTTTATTTATATGTTGGGTTTCTCATATAAAAGGAACTGGGTACTTAAGCTTCTGTGTCTGATTTGTTTCACTTTACGTTATGGTGTCAAGATGTGTTGGATTTCCTACTAATATCTCATTTAACTAATTCCTTTTTTTTTTAAGTCTACGGATCAGTATTTAAAACTGGTTATTTTCTACAACCCTTTCTATGGATTAGATAATAATATATTATTTAGATCATATAATAATATATCTAAAATTAGATAATATTTATGTAACATATATTCTGTATATTTATTATATATACCTTGATAGTTTATATATTATATACAGAGTCTGCCAAAATATATGCCCCAGGATAAAATAAATACTTGTATAAATATTTGATACATAATTTATTGAGAAGTCGTGAGATTAACACAAGTTGCAAAGTTGCTTTTGGGCTCTACGATTACAAGAGGTGCTCAAAGCAATGGCCATTAGCTCTCAGATATTAGTCAGCACTGCCAGCTGCCGAAGAGTGCATGCATTTCTTGGCAGGCAGTCCGCATCCTGTATATACTTGCTTAAGAGCTTTACTCTGTATATTTGCTACTAGCTTGCAAAATATGTGTTTATTGAACTGAATCCTTTAGTGAAAATATATTTGTACTCATGTCCATCTTTCATCTATTTATTTTAATGTTACTCAGGATCATGCGATGGGACTAGTGGAAAGGGAAGACATGTTTCTAGTGTGACATTAGAACGCATTTACATTGATCATTATGATTGTGCCTAGTGACTGTCATCATCTTTTGTAATTTAACGAGAAGCAGAACATATTCCATACTGAAGCGCTTATTTTACAAATTATGTTCAAGAACTCCTGTGGCAAGTCAATGCAATGAGAAGTGTATATTAAATGCCATATTTAAGTTAACAGTTAACTGACACAACAGCTAAAATTATAATATAAATATGCAACCCCCAGGAAAAGAAGAGGCAGATGAGTTTATTTCTCATCTGAGTTCGTAACAGCAGCAGTGAGAAGATATTCTGTAAGGTTAAGAAGTCAGGATAATAAAAAATGCATTATTAAGACATATGCAGATAATTACTTAAGAAACAGAAATAGTCAAGAGACTATTAAGTCGCATTACCATTGTTGAAAATAATCATGTCTGTATATTAGAATGCCTCTATAGATGGAAACTGAGTCCCTAGGAGAATGAGGTCCCATACCCTTGTTTTGGCTCAGCTCTAAAGTGTCCACCCATCCAGTGTGGAAGATGATCTGACCTTGGCACGCTGCCCTCAGAGGAGTGTGCTGAGGGGAAGTGGGCCTTGTCTGGAGGGGGGACCCTAGGAAGATGCGCTCTCCCCCTGGCTCCTCTTCTCTCTGCTTCCTGGCAGCTGAGGGTGACCTACCTTTGCCACTTCATACACCTCTGCATTCCTCTTTCGTCTGGGAACTGACCAACCACGGACTGGAGCTGTGAGCTGACACAAACCCCTGTAAAAAGAAATTCTTAAAGACACGAAGAATGATTCCAACATATCAGAACTGAAGTATTTTATGAGGCTTTTAAGTGGCAAAGTTAGTATGTGGTTTCCCGTTCTGCACTTTTTAAATGTTTGAGTGTGTTGAATTTACATAGATTTGCAGCACATAATGGTTGTCTTCCTCCTGGAGGGCTGGTGCATGTACATAATGTATCTTAATTCTTTTTATCCCTGTTCTCTCTCCTCCTCACTCTCTTTTTCAGTCCCTTGTCTGTTTGCACAAGATATGTCCTGCTATTTAAATTACAGGTATTGAGCGACAGCCAGATAGCTCAGCAGACGAAGGTGCCTGCTTAGCAGACACACGGGCCGGGGTTCATTCCCAGGTGTGCTGTGCCAGCCTCACCCCTGGGGAAGGCTGAGATGGAGTCTGAGACTGGGTGTGGTGGCACGCACCTGTAATCCCCGCACTTGGAAAGCTGAGAACAGGAGGGTCGCTATGAGTCTGGTCTGTGTAGTGAGACCCTATAGACCCTGTACTAAATATTTAAAAAAATAAGCTACAGGTATTAGATGTAAGTATTTTATCCCAGGGACTGGAAGGTGGCTAAGAGAACATTCTATGAGAGATTTTACTTTCTGTACAAATAGGAAAACCTTAATATTTCCCAAACTTTCTTATCAGCAGCAAAAGTATTATAAAATTGGTTGAGCTTAATTATAATTCTTTTCAGAAAAGTGTCGCATTCTTCAAGGTTGCTGCTCTGCTTAGGCAGGGATGCAGAAAGTTCCCTCTTAAGGTGTCTGCGTTGGTGGATAGATACTTAAATGAATGTTGATTTTTGAAGCTAAGGGCTGATTATTGGAGGCTCAGAAGCTTTGGAGGAAGAGAGATAGGGGTCATAAAATATTTATTTATTTTTCAAACAATAGACTATTTTGTTAAGGATAGTGTTGGGTCCACAGCAGAGTTGAGTAGCAGATCCCCAAGCCACTCCTCCCTACAAGGCCAGCATTATCAACACCCCTCAACAGAGTGGTCCATTTGTTATGATTGCTAAACTATTACTGGCACCTCACTGTCACTACAAGTCCCTACATTATATTAGAGTTCTGTCTTGGATCTTGACATCCTATGGATTTGCACAAATGCCTAACAGCATGTGTCCGTCAGATAGCATCAGATGGAATCATTTCATTGTCCTAAGTTTCCCTCAAGTACTGCCTGCTTATTCTTTCTCTGCCCTCATCCCTGGCATAAGTGATCTGTCATGGCCTCCATAGTTTTGTCCTTTCCAGAATGCCATATTGTTAGAATATTACAGTTTGTAGCCTTTTCAGACTGGTTTCTTTCACTTATCAGTTCTTTCATGCAACATGTCTTTGATGTATCTACAAGGTGAACACCAAATTCTAGGTCATCCAGATCTCTTGTGTACCATAAAATTCTCTTAAGTTTTATAGTTTTGCATTTTACATTTAGGTCTGTGATGCATTTTTATTTGGGGGAAGGTTATAAATCAGTGTCTGTCCTTTTCTGCGTGGGTATCTGTTTATTCTGGTACCATCTAGTAATTTCTTTTTAGAATTAAGATGACTGATTTACAGAAGCTTTACTCCTGCAAATAGAGAAGCACTAGATCAGGTGTAGAAGCTGTTTCTGGCTGGCTTTAGTTGACATGTTTATAAATGTATGTGATGGTTCATCTTGGGTGTTAGATTGACTGGGCTGAGAAAGGCCAAGAAAAATGGTAAAGCACACTTATTGGTGGGTGGGTGCAGAAAAGATTGACACGTGAGTCAGAGAACTAGAGGGGAAAGACCTACCTGAAAGGTGGGCGGAGCCATCCAGTAGAGGTCAGCCCAGTTGCAGCAGAACGCAGAATGGAAGCTTGGTTTCCTGTAGACCTCATCCTTCTGGAGTGGCTATATCTTCTGCTGCTGTTATTTGTGGGAAACACTTCAGGATCTTCAAGCCTTGGAATGCAGGACTTGGACCAATGGCAATCAGGGAGCTTCCAGGTCTTCACATTGGACTGGCCTGGATCATTTCTCCCTCTTGTTTTAAGACCTCAAGCAGCCTGGACTCAGCACTTACTGGTTTTCCTGGCTGTCCAGCTTGCAAGTGGTTGTTGTGGTATTGTCCAGCCTCTGATCATATGAACCACCTTAGGAAATTCCTTTTGGTAATTCTGTTTGTTCTGTTTCTCCAGAGAATCCTAATATCCTTTTCTACAAGAGCAATTTGGAAATTTAAATTTTCAGCTTCTGTAAGAAAATAGAGGAAACAGAATTTTGGTAGACATTTTGTCATTTCTGCTAAAGACTTCATATATGCCAAAGTTTGTGTTTTAAATTACTTACTCTACATAGATGATAAACAAGAAGTGGTTCTGTAAAATGAGGATACTATTTTTAGAAATTGCTTTAGTTCTCTAGACTGCAGGCACAGAACTTTTAAAGCCAACACTCCTGATTTGATACAGTGGTTGATTCCTTATCTTAAAGAGGTGTTTGGGATTTGAGACAGTTTTGTTTTTGCAATATTTGCACATACACAGTGAGATATCTCAGGGATGAGAGCAAAGCCCAAGTATAACATTTGTTCTTCATTAATATCCTATAACACAGTCCATGCAAATCTTATACACTATTTCTAGTATACTTACAGTTTGACTAAACTCATCAAATTAGGTCAGTTGTGGAATCTTCCACTTATGTACATAAGTTTCAGGTCTTGGAACATTTTGGACTTTGGAGTCTGAACCTGAAGCAAAATAAGCTATTCCAGAGTCATAAAATGGGCTTCCAGGGCAGTGGGCTGCAACCTTAGTCTCACTCACCTGACTGTCCCTAGCCCAGGGCACATCTCTTGCCAGAGAAATCGAAGTGCTAGTTTTCTGTTCCTGCCATAACAAATTGCCACAGATTTTGGGGCTAATCACAAACCAGATTTACAACCTCACAGTTTCTTAGGCTAAAAGTCTGACCCTGGCCTTGCAGGGCTGACGTTGGGATGTTTCCTGAGCTGTGTTCTTCCTGGAGGACCTGGGGGAGGATCTCTTTTCTAGCCCTTCCAAGCCTCCCCCTGTTTCCTCCATTCCTTGGCTTGTAGCCCCCTCACTAATTTTTGGGACCAAGCAACAATGAATTTCCATGCCCTTTTAGAGATCAAGGGTCAAACTGCAACCCCAAACCCAGTTACTCACACAAAGTACCAACATTGCAATTAATCCTGAAAACTAAGGTTTTCGTTCAGAAAAATTCCCTCATACATTCACATCTTTTTGTCTTAAAAGAGAAACATAGTAACATACTGTAGGTTCGCTTCCACTGTTCTATGATGTTCCTCCATAGCCATTTTTTTCCTGCTGATTATTGACTCTCTGGGCTCTTTCTACTTTTAAGAACTCTTATGATTATATTGAGCTTAATCAGAAAATCTAGGAGACTCCCTCTCTTAATGTCAGCCAATTATCAGCCATACATCCATGGAGAAATCTTTTGCCATATAAGGGAACAGGAAATGGGTATTTTCTGGGGGACCCATTACCCCTCCCAACACAGCAATGCTGGACAAAATTCTGTTAATATATAATTATTATGAACAGTGGTCAAACTGCTTCCTTTTCTCCTTCAGCTTCTTTATGGGGTAAGGAAACTGGGGTTTAGACATATGGATTAACTTGCACAGAAATATAAACTCAGGCTCTGACCCAGGGCTGTTAGGGTAAAATCTTGTGTCAGTAAACACTGAACTATCTTCTCCTTGATGAATGAGGGTAATTCTCATTCAGTGTTCCCTCTGCTGCCTAAAGGGCAGTGCTAAACCAGGCAGGTGTATCTCAGAGTCTTGTCCAGTGTAAGATTGTGAAACAATAAAAATATCATAAAAATCTTACCTTTTTCATGGTTTAGAATTCTTTTGCATCATCTTCAACCTGCAAAGTCCGTACCTGGATAGAACCTGCTACCGAGAGCTGCTGGCATTTTCATCTGTCACTGCTTGACAGAGTAGCCATGATAGTTATATTTTATTTAATAATCTTTTTCTTGTATTTTTATTTCTGAAGCATTGACATTCATATAAATGAGAGGAAACTCAGACCTTTTAGTATTAAGTTGTATTTGAATACTTTTTTTTTTTACAACAAAGAAACCAACTAACGGTATGGTGTGAGGGCTTCCAAATATTTTTTCATTGACATCGTTCTCATTTAATTTAGCATTCACATAATGCAAATCATTGAGCTCAGTGTAGGTTGGAAATATCTAAAGCTGTGAAAGCCTGTGACCATTTATTATTATAATCAAATACTAAAGTATCACATTGGAAAAGTTCAATTTTTAATCTCTTTCACGGTGCTTTATATTTTGAGCTGCTATCATGTGCATAAAAAGTCATTTAGCTTTTGAGTATTCAGTGAGAAGCCATATTTTTGTGACTATGGAAACCTAATGAAACTCTTGATTAAATTTGAATTTAGCAATATTGAGAAGTAAACTTAGAAGAAAGACTTGAGGGTAAATTATCACATGGAAGACTTGATCACAACTTTCTAGTGTTGGGTTCTGATATTGGTAGGATAGGATGTATCATTTCTAGAGTAAAAAGACTATATTTATAGGTCTAAGTAATGTTTTACTTGGCGTATGTTGGAATCTTTTTCCTGCATGCTGGCTTTATTTAGTCCCCAAATATTTTTTCTTATGTGACATTTAGAATGATCTGTGATCATTACAACAAACTCTATAAAGGAAAAGTGAATTAGAAAGATCTTCTAAGTAATTTCATATAACAATCGTCTTTATAATATTGTGCGAATAAATATAGTAAAGATCAATTAGTGTGGCTTTAGAGGTTCATATGCTTTATAGACAGAAGAGAAAGATTTCAGTGCAGTTAAGTGATACTTGTATCCTTCAGGATTCTGGGAAACCTGGACATGTATATTTTTGAACTTGAATATTTGTATGCAAGAAAGTAGTGGGTCTCAGTTTGATTTCCATCATTTTAAATATACTTATTGCTAAATGTGGAGTAAGGCAGGAGAGAATAAAAAGAAGACAGAAGAGGGTTTATTATTGCTTCTTAGACTTTGAACAAAGTTGAGTTTGGGAGAAGGTTTGTTAATGAGCATTGTTTTTAATGGCAGGGATGCTTAGCAGTGTCACCGTCTAGTAGCAATATTTGCCAACATTCTCATTATTATGGGTTGCTTTCTTTTTTGCACTTGCTACAACTCTCAGGTTGTTTTAACACAATAGCCTCATTGCTTATTTGAAAACAAGTTTTTAAAATACTGGCAGTACCTTTAAATTATAAATATACAAAGCCTTATATACAGGGTTATATCTTATCTTTTTACTTTCCAGTGCTTATCCTAGTGCTTAAGCCGTTGGGAAGACTCAACGAATGTGTATTCTGTGAAGGAGTAAGTGATCTCAATCATGTATTTCTTTTCTTGTAGCAATCTATAGCATTTTATTTATGTTGTTAGAATTTGTTACCTCACACATATATTTGGAACTTGCACCAGATGGTTTCTCGGCCCCTTCCAGTGTCTGCACTTCATGTGTCTTGATTCTTTGCTTCATTTGGCTGTGGCAAAGAAGGACCCCTTCCTTCTTTGGAGTCTTATTTCCTCCACTAAGGTGGCAGCGAAGATGGGCCCCTGGTAATAGGTCTCTTCAGCCCCGCAGGTTATTTTCTGGCTTGATGAAGGCTGTGGGAGATGGATGTTGATAGATAGAAAGGCTTCTGGCTGCTCCGGCTCCTCCGTTTCCAGGGCGATTGCATTGTTCCACGGAACATTTTCAGCACTTTCTCTTTTCCTGCTGAGCCTTCTAGAGCTGCTAGAATGCTGAATGGCTCTTTCAAAAGGCAGCTTTGTCAGGGAATTTATTCTAAGCTACCTAGCACTGCTTTAGAACTACTGTAGCGCGCTCTTTCTCCCGCTGTGCCTGAGGCTTTAGATACACTGGGGTTTTTGTAGAATTGGCGTAGGTTCCAGTTTGCCTGCTGCAGTTACTTAATATTGGCTGCACGACATAATTATTAATAGTGTCTGTTTGACTTTCGGACGTGACCTGGCTCGGGCAGTGAATCACAGAGCTGTCTGCTAACTTCACTGTTTTACTCCGGAAGGGTTTCTTCCCTTCGTGTTGAGGTGTGCTCATTGCTGGCAGGACTGAGGCTCAAGTATTGACAGCTGTTTTATGTTCCTCCTCCTACGTCTCTTCTGGGCATGGAGCTTAGCGGCAGATTAGGTTGTTCTTTTTTCCAAGCTTCTTTAAAAAGACAGTTGACTATTTCTAGGTTAAAAGAAATGTGGCCCTTTTCTTTCAAGATCAACTATGATAGAATCAAATACCAAATAACAATAATATAATTTTACTTTTAAAATTTTTGGAAAAAATCTAATGGGTCCTAAGTGGGAAAGCATATCAGTGTGATTTAACAGTAGGCCTTGTAAAGTGTGTCCACCCCTTTTAATGTCCTCAGGATCATCTTTTTCATTCATTTAGGCATGCTTCCTCTAGGGCTGTGGCCTCACCAGCCTTCCAGTTCAGGACTATGAGGCATGAATCCTCTATGGATGCACAGGGGTGGGAAGGATTCGCTCCCGCTGCAGGGACTATATTCACTGTGCATAGAATACACTTGAAAAGGCAAGAAAGAGGACAAAGACTATTCCAGGAGAAGGCAACAAGCCAAGCCCGAGTCTTCCCCAGAGATTCAGAGTTGGAGCCAGGAAGACCGCTGGGGTAAAATGCTGGGTGAGGGGGTTGTGATTTACTGTGTTGTAGCAAAGTCATTCAAATTTAACCAAGGGTAGAAAAAGATGAGATAAGGAAACTTGGTCAAAAAAAAAAAAAAAGATTTGAGGTTCCGGAAGGGAGACAGCTTGACCTTGTAGGTATGCAGCTTTCCATAGCATGAGGCTTTAGAATATTTCTTCAAAACTTATTTCCCTGGACAAGTTTTATCCTTCAGACAGGTAAGGATGAAGTTAAAAGGAAAAGAAGTTTAATGCCTCTCCAAGTAGCTGTATTATTGTCTCTCTTTCACCCTTCGGGCAGTGCACAGCGTGAAGGAGACAGGGGGAGAAAGCAGAGCAGGAGTAAGATTTGGCTGCCGCTGGCTTCCCCGTGCTGAGCTGGGCATCTGCATGAAAGCTACAGGCTTCCTTTTCACAGAGCTGAGGGTCTCAAATGCACAAATCTGGGTTCCATGTTGGAAGATGAGTGTCCTGCATGGCTTTCCTTATCACCTGTTCTCTAATGGGGTGAGAGGGAGGGCGATGAAAGATTCTCTAGGGAGACTCATTTTTAGAGAGGTTATTTTTTTTAATCCATGCAGATGAGCACATCGTAGAGGTATCAGTGCGGAGGGCTTGAGCCATCCAACCCGGTAGACCCACCCATCACCTAAGGTAGATGTTTGTCATCTCCCCTCCCATCTGTTTCATTCTGATTTCTGCTGTAAAGGTCCCTGATTTGTCGCTGAGCAGCTTTTCAAGATACGAGTTACTCTTGAGATCATAGTATTTTAGATTATGTCCTCTGTGCTCACCCTAAGTAGTTGTACAGACATAGACATATGGTCCTATACATACTTGATTAGTAAAAGCTATCCATCTGTCCATGCAGCAAGTGCATAGAAGCATGGGCTCCTTCTGCATGTCCACCACTGTTCTAGGTGCTGGAATGGGGCAGTAGGGAGAGTTCTCCTGACCCTACATGCATGTGAGGGAGGGAGGTGGGGAAGTCAGGCCCAAGGCAATAAACATAAAAAATATAAAGAACATAGTGTTGTAGAAGAAGCTAACTGGTAGAGTCAAAGGCAAAACTATCCAAGTATAGGGGTTGGAAGTAGATGGTTACAGCAACACATGCAGCAATAAAGGAAAGTCCTCGTGGACAAGGTGTTGGGGCAGGAAAGGCCAGAAGGAGGAAAGACACTGGCTAAGAATGCTTATGGAGAAGGACTTCAGCAGGAAAAACCAAGAGGAGTGTGAGGGCTGGTTGCAAGAGCCGGCCTGGTGTGTTCAAAGATCAGCAAGGCCATGACTTTGGAGAGAAGCAACGGCAAGGGGTAATGGCAGTACAGATCAAAGAGGTAGACAGAGCCTAATTATTCAGGAACTTGAAGACTTGTAGAGGCTGCCACTACTTGAACTTGAAGAGTTGGCTGCCACTCTGTGAGAAACAGGAGGCATTAGGGCCCAAGGGCATCACTGTAGAATGTATGCTAGGCTGGCCACTTTGGCTTTATACTGGGCATGCACCATGGCAGGTGGTAGGTGGGTGAAGACAGAAAGAGGAAGATCTGTCAGGGGCTCTCCTGCAGGCCTCTGGGCAGCAGATAACAGCTGGTGGTCTGAAGGTGGCCAGGCTCTGTGGATTGGTTCTGAAGCTAAAGAGAAGCAAAAATGTCTTAATTAGACAAGTACAAGAGACTGAAAGGAGTCCATAAGGCCTAGGATGTTGGTGTATGTATCTGGAGAATTGGAATTTCTAAGACAATTAAGTTTTGATAATTGGTAAGCTTATTAACTTATAATCTGAAAAAATTCTCCTAAATGTTTTTTCCTCAATTCTTCTGAAGTCAAGATGGAGCCAGAGTATAGAGTGTATGAGAGAGATGCAGTGAGTCTCTGGCTTAGCGAAGGCTGTTGAGCTAGCTCTTCCCTTATCCTACTGACTTGCACCTCAGGTAGAAGGACCTCAAGTTACTTTTCTTTGCAGTTTTGCAAGCTACCAGTTGGTTGGTAGGTTGCAGCTTACTTAATTTCAGAGTCCAGAGTGCTAACCATTATACCATGGAACTGCCACCAGCCTACCTAATTTCATCAAGTCTATTATTATTGACTTTCAGTTGAAATATCGCTAACACATATTACCACTTATTTAAGTGACTTATTGCTACTATAAAAAGATAAAAATATAAATAAATGGAAATGTAAAACAAAATATTTTAATAAATGTATTAGCACTTAAATAAATCTGTATTTTTGTGATGCTTTAGATTGAACTCTAGGTCTCATGCACACTAAGGTTTCAGAGCTAATATCTGCCATTAAACCACATTTAGTCCCTTGATAGTTATTGAAAGCATTTTATTAGATTAGACATAATTTATCAGTTATTGTCAGGGGAATTACTTAGCCTGTAAAAAGCAATACCTTTCACATACCTTGGTAAAAAAATATAATATGGCATTATCTACTTATGAGTGTCATTATTTTGTAGTATCGAAAGGTACTTGGAGTTACTTAGAAAAAAATGTAGTATTGGAGTAATCCTCCCAACCAAGTATATATGCTTCATTAATATTAAATGTATGCTTTGCAAATTAGATTCCTTTTCTGCACATGTAACATTTTGTTTCAACAGTGCAACATAGCTTCATCTTTGCAAGCCGTGATTCTTAAAACATGGAACTTTAAACATCAAATATATATGAAGGTATTTTTCAACAACAATTAAAATAGAAACATAGTATTAGCAATGCACTTAACTCAGTTGAAGAGATGAAAATATGAAGCTATCCAACTGAGTTCTATGTAGACTTTGAAAACAGAATCAAAGCTGCCCCCTGGCCGACAGGGATTGTAGGATGTCATTCATTGTAGGAAGCATTCTTATAGTGGAGTTGTTAAAATGTGAAAAATCACTCTTGGAGTCAGTGAAATATGATAGTAGATATTCAGCAAATGTTTAGCTGCTCAAAGCATGTGGCTCCCTACCCTGCCACCCCATGTGTACTTGTACACTTTCAGCTCCAGGTTGTGCTGGCAAACCAGGCCCACTGTAGCCTTTGAGGCAGTGCTTCTGTTATGTATTTCTGGCCAGGGTACCTTTCTATATGGAACTAATATCAGTGCTGTGTCTCTGTAGTCTGGTGGTCTTGATTTTGGCACTGTGCACTCCATTCTAAAACAGGAGCAGGGAGCAGAAGGTAGTGTGGAGGTTTGGCCAGTCGACCCCGTCAAGTCACCCTAGTCAGGGATGGTTATCTAATGCAAGTCAGGCCAGCGCCTGACTTTTGTCAGATCAATTAGGACACAAATTTTTTTTCTTGAGGGCACAATGCTCTGGGATTTTTCTTTCTAGTGTATCACCTTCTTGAGAGGTGTGTCTCTCCTCTGTTATAAAAAAGTTTGCACAAATGGAGTTGAGTTAGGGAAGACATTCACTAGAAACCTATTACTTCCTTGATCTGACGATTTCAGGTAGTTTATTTTTTCTTGCCATTTTCAGTTATATGTATAACTTTTTAAAATATTAAGTTAAATTAATACTTCACTTTGTTTTAAAATTGAAAATACCTTCACCATACAAGTACAGAAGCATTTTTTGGTCCTGATGTCCCCATCTTGCATAGTGAATAACCCCTGTAGGTAACATTCAGTTACTCCTTCATTCCTGATGGTACTAAGACTTGAAAATCTCCCTCTTATCCTCGACTTAATTTTCTCTGTAATATTCTGTTCCTCTAAATTGATTTCAGAGCTAATTCAAACCATGTGGATCTTCCCCTCTAGGCTAGGTTCTCTGTCAGCCCTCATCTCCAAGGGACAAATGGTTTCTTGTTGGTGGACACCTTTGTCTGATCCATACTCAGACAGAAGCCAACTTCTCCTCTTTCTCTCTCTCTCTCCCTCCCTCTCTCTTTTTGTGGAACCAAGGATTGAACTCAGGCCCTTGAGCTTGCCAGGGAAGTACTTATTCCACTGAGCCATCTCCCCAGCCCCTCCTCCTCTTTCTTGCAAAACCTAGATATTTCTTCATGTCTCCCATTTAGTGATGACCTTTTTTGATGATGAACATCTCAAGCTCATTTGCAAAGAGAACTGTGACAACATAAATTTATTCAAGGATTAAAGCTTTTCAAGTCAGGTAGCTGTTTTCCTAAATTTTCACTGGTGCCTCAGATAGTCCCAATGTAGAAATTAAAGTTTCATAGCATAAATAAAATAACTGCTACTAAATCGAATCTCAGTTCAGCGAGAGTACTAAACTCATTTGAACTGCATTGCGACTTGTGTGAAAGAATTAGTGGATTTTCTTGAGTGCAGCAACATCCTAAAGTCTATTGGTATATTCTTCTTAATTGTAATGGTTGACACATCGTGTCAAGTTGAGAAAGTATAGAAGTTTAACTAAGAAATTGAGCAGGGGGAAGAGGGTCTTCACTTTGTAAACATCTTCATCCTGTTCAAGAGGAGGGCATGGACTTGGTGTGAGTGCTACACGTGCCCTAGGGCGGGTAGCCTGGTTATAATACAAGAGGGTAAAGAGGCTTTCTCTCCTCCTCCTCCTCCTCCTTCTCCTCCTGGTCCTCCTCCTTCTCCTTCTTGCTCTTGTTGTTTTGCTGTCATCTGCCACCTTGTAGTGTGGCCCCTGTGCCATGCCAGTCTGCCTACAGACTGAAACTTTACAAACTGTGAGATAAATAAAGCTTTCCAGCCCTAAAAAACAATTCAAATCTCAGTTTTTGATAATTGGATTCATAAAGTAGCAGTTAGTGAGACCTGGGTATCTAGCTCAGATAATTGCGAGTTTGAAACATATCTATATATTGAGCTATGTCTTATCTTTCATTCTACCAGAATCTATCATGTCTGGCATTGAATTTTCATAACACAGTAGTTCTCATGAAAATGTTGCATGCCACATTATTATTGAAAACTTCAGTGTCTGATTTGTGCTTTATATTGAATTTTATAGGATGTGTATTTACTGGCTTATATTTTTTTCTGTACTCTTTCATATGCACAATGGCACAAGTGAGAAACAGTTTTAATTAATGTAAGACTGCAAACTTATGGATTCTTTTAAAACAAAAATCCTAATATGGCAGAAAAATCCACATATCTTGCCATAAAATAAAAACAGAAAGAAAACCTGTGAAAGCACGATAGTAAAATTTTTTATGTACGAGGCAGAACTTGGCCAGGTTCTGCCATCTCTTGTAGGTTCAGTGTGTCTCTACAGAATTCCTTGCTGCACATAAGATAATCTTGGTTGATTTATATGGTCCCAGCTCAGGCAATCTGCAGAAGGCAAGGGCTATGCCTACTCTTTATCTTAGGCACTTTTTTGGCAGTGGTTTTCTGTTCAAAAAGATATGAGATAAAAAAACCATGAAAACTATTCCCTCTTCACAATTCTCATTTGCTCATTTCCTTCTGCAGCATGTAGTGATATTTGCTGAGCTATATTAATCAGGAATTAAAAATAGTTTTATTAGTCCTTGAGGAAAGTGCCAGATTGATTGCCAGGAGTTCGTGTCCTCTTCATGTATACTATAATTAACTGAATTTACTCTCTTGTTTGCCTTTTCTTACACTGATCAGAATTGCACAGCCTTTGGAGAAACTGTCCTTTAATTGGAGATGCACATCCTTGTATTCCTTACTACTATGGAATAAGAAAAAGGTGATTAAAGATTTAGACCTAGGGTAAAATTGTTACAATTATTTATTACAGAATTTGCCTCTTATTTGTTATGGGGCACAGATCTCTTAGAGAAAGTTATAAATGCTGTGGACATATCAGAAACATAGAAAAATATATATGCTTCTGACAAGCAAAAAAAAAAAAAAATCTGCAATAGTTTCCATGTTGTTACTAATCCCTTGAAGCTTAGCTAAATTAAGAACCTCAGTGTGCCTTCCCCTGATCGCAAGAGGCTTAGATGCAGCACAGGGCATCCGAGACCATTTGATGCATCTGCTCTGTAACTCAGAGTTTTTCTGTCTCCACACTGTGGACAGTTGCTCAGGGAATCCCTCAGCCTGTGGGCTGCTCCTTGTATAGTGAAATGTTTGGCAGAAGCCCCTTCTTCCACTCAATGAATGCTAAGGATGGGGCAGGTCCTCCAACTCCGTGTTTCCACACCAACTGTCCCCCAGAGGGCAAGATCAGTTGAGAATCTTGTTCTAAGATAACAGTTCCTTCTATGGATTTGATAGCAAGTGATCCTGGGTCTCTAAGGTTGTTTTTATTAACTTGAAATGGACATAGCTGTTTAGAATTGAGTCTTGAGGAAGCAGAACTGAGGGCCATTAGTCTATTTGGGAAGAGATCTTGTAAGGAAGTGTGTGTGTGTGTGTGTGTGTGTGTGTGTGTGTGTATGTGTGTGAGAGAGAGAGAGAGAGAGAGAGAGAGAGAGAGAGTATAGAAGGTGAAAGATTGAGAGAAAGCAATTTAGTGTGTGTGGATTCAGGGCTTATCATTATAGGTTTGGAGCTCTGTCCCTGGTGAACAGTAGAGACTACCTTAGAGCTGAGCCGGAAGCTTGTGTAATTCTTGTATTCCCCATTGGCCTCACTGACAGAGCCAGCTCAGGTAGTGTCCTGCTTCTGGCACTCCCAGGTTACCCTGAGGTGGGTTGTTCCAGCTCTGCCACACTGAGAAAACCCTCAGGCAGAGTGGCATAGCACAGGGTCAGGAAAATGACAGCTACCAGTTTTCAGAGGAGCTAACCATGAAACTCAGTGCAGGGCCCAGGACATGTGAGGCCTACTGTCAGCAGCTCTGGCATGGCATCTCATTATTTTGCATTGTAACTACTAATGTTATTTTTGTGCTGGCACTTGTTTTCTCCTAAGTAGAATCCCAAAATCTTACCATCCTTAGCACAGGTTTACCAACTTGGTACGTGGACTGAATTGGGCCTACTTTGTATGAGGAAAAAATTTGAGAAAAAATTTTAAACTGTGAAACAAATGTAAAAATTATATCTGTGACATGTGGAAATTAAAGAAAATTAAATTTTCCATGTTTACAAAGAAAGTTTTATTGAATATAGTCATGCCGGTGAGTATGTTATTTCAACGTGTTTTCCTGTCATGGTAGCAGTGTTGGGAATTACAACACAGACCATGCAGTCTTCCATGCATAAAGTATTTGCTTTCTATTGCTGAAAAATTTAGCTAACCCTTGATCCACAGCAACAATATGCGAGTATATTCCCTACTCACAATAACAGGCTGAAAAAATTTCCAGGTACTTCTTGTTTCCTTCATGTTATCTTCCTTTTTTTTTTTTTTTTTTTTTTTTTTTTTATAGGAATAACTTTCCACATTTCTTTGAACTTTTATCACCCAGTATTATTTCAAGCCCTTTCATTTCTGCACGAATTCCATCTTATCAGTATTCCTTTAAAAATGTTTCTCCCGGGGTAGAACATATTTTATAATATGTGGTTTGCATAGTCAAAAGACTATCAACGAATCTCTTTAGTTCGATACGCTGCTACTTAAATTCAGCCGGCCTCTCTTAGGTTTTTGGAAGGCTCATTATGATGTCAGCTTATAATGAGCATCAAATTAACTAAAATCATCTTCTCATAAATTGGTGTTTGAATGTGCATTATTTCTTGACATTAAGTGCTCCTTCCTTTTAACTATTAGGTTTATTCTTTCTCAGTAAAGTTGAACTGCTAACAGTCACTTTAAGGATCTTATTTATGGACCTTAACTTTTCTTTTTTTTTTGCAGAACCAGGGATTGAACTCAGGCCCTTGCCCTTGCCAGGCAAGTGCTTATTCCACTGAGCTATCTCCCCGGCCCTGGACCTTAAATATTAATCGTTAAAATTTCATACTCATTTTTGCAAGTAAAAATCTTTTGTATTTATACTCAGGTGACCGGTTTGGGAACCAATTCATTCATGTATAACCGCCTTGGTACAAAGGTAGTTGAAGCTAAATCTAACTTTCTGTACATTATGCAATAAAGTGGTATTTTTTTTTGGTAAATCAAGGACACTCTTACTTCAGTTCTTACGCAACTGCAGGCTTGCCGTGGCCTGCTGATGAGTATACAGCAATATATTTACTTCTCTGCTCTGCAACTTTTGACTTGGCCATGTGAATTTAATTTCTTTGACAGATGGAGCATGTTATGGTTCAGATCTAGCATTTCTCCCAGATTTCTCTTGTGTTCAGTGTGGGACTTTTTTTTTTTTTTGGAGCCCTCCCCAGATGCTTTATTACATGGTTTCATCAGTCATCATGGTGGACCCCACGCCCATGCGAGGAGACAGGGACACATGCCATGCCCAGCGGATGGTTCCTGTTAGCAATGCAGTCAGATGGGCATGGTGATGAGTTAGTGCAAGGCCGTCCTGCTCTAGGCAGCTTCTGAGGTCCCCACAGGCAGAAACAAAACCCAGCAGACTGCAAGGAAGGAGTGTTCAGGCCTCGGTGACCTCCATGCTCTGCAGCTGGCTTTCCAGGGTGACATCCCTTGCTGCTGCTTTCTTCTTGCTGCCCTCGTGCTGCTTCTTCTGCTTCTTTGATGGCTCCTGGTCAATGGGTGCCAGCTTCACAAAGGGGATCAGCTCTTGGAGCCCTGGAGGCATGAACTCCTTTAGTTTCTCAGGCACGAGGATGCCTTTCTCTGTCTGGTAGTTCTCCAAGATGGCACAGATGGTCCGGGTAGTGGCACACATTGTAGCATTGAGCATGTGGACAAATTCCACCTTGTCCATCATCTTCTTAGTCTGCCCAAATCGGATTCGGAGGCGGCGAGCCTGGTAATCTGTACAGTTTGAACAGGAGACTAACTCCTGGAAAGCTCCTGAGCCTGGAAACCAGGCCTCCAGATCAAGCTTCTTACTGGCAGCATTATTTATTTATTTATTTATTTTTTTTTTGCGGTACCAGGGATTGAACTCAGGACCTAGCACTTGCCAAGCAGGTGCTTAGGCCACTAAGCTATATCCCTGGCCCTTGGCAGCATGATTTAAAGAACCCGAGACGATATTCACGATGTGGTATGGGATCCCCAGAGCCTGGTAGATCTCTGCAGTGGCGATCATTTCCTGAAACATTTCCCATGACTTGTTGTCGTGAGGTGACGCATACACAAACTGCTCAATCTTCTCAAACTGATGGACTCGAAAGATGCCACGGGTGTCGCGGCCGTAACTTCCTGGCGAAAGCAGGTGGACAGGCCGGCATACTTGATGGGCAGGTCTTCGGGCCGCAACCATTCATCTCGGTGCAGAGCGGCAATGGGCTGCTCTGAGGTAGCAATCAGGTACTTCTCATCGTAGGAGTTGTCGTCAGACTTTTCACTGCCTTTGCCAATCACCTTATAAAGTTCTTCATCGAACTGGCTGAGCTGAGCCACTTCCTGCATGGCCTCCTTCCGCATGAAAAAGGGGGTGTAAATGGGCACATAGTTCTGACTTGCCAGGGTGCGAAGGGCAAACTGGATGAGCGCTTATTCCAGGAACATCAGAACCCCCTTCAGGAAGTACCCTCGACTCCCAGCCACTATGGCCCCCTTTTCACCTTCAAAGCCATCGACCATCACTACCAGGTCCACATGAGAGTACTTCTTCCTGCCAGTGCAGTCACCCCAAATCCTTTTGTTGTCTGAATCCTCGTCGTTACTGATGGGCACAGAGGGGTGTAGAAGGTTCCCAATCTCTCGAAATTCTCAAACCTCTCTGCCTCCAGTTTTAACCGCTCCACGTCACACTTCAAGATGGCTTCATCAATGAAGAGTCGGACTTTTTTAATTTGTGAGACTTTCAGGTTCGCTAAAGCATCTGCAGTGAGGGCATCGAAATCTAACACATTCTCAGGAACAGACTCATCATCTCCCACCGGCTCTTTTTTCTTCATCTTCTCTCCAATTGTCTTGCTGCATAAGTTCTTCAGCTTGTTCGAGTTATCTGCCAGAAATCTGCATCGTCGCCACTCACTGTCTGCCTTCACCAGGTGGTCCACGAGCCCCGGGTGCTTGAAGCGCTTCCCCTGCGTTTCTGCGATGAGGTCTGGGTTTCCTCCTTTGTCCATTCGAAACAAATCCAGATCAAGCACCATCTTCTTGGCGTCAGGGCCCACACTCAGGGAAGTAAGGCCAGTGTGGGACTTTTGGAGGGGACTGGATCATGGGGAGATACATTCATCCCTGGATTACCTTATCTGTCTTTGACACAATCAGTGAACTTGAATTTTTTCTATTTCTTAGACCTACAGATTAAGAGTGGCCATATTTTGTTTTACATTTACCATTCATTTCGATTTACCTCTGCATTTATAATTTTCATTCTTTCTATGTTTTCTGAACTTCTTTCCGGGTTCATTTTATATTTCATTCCAGAGCTGTTAGTCCAGCTTTGCGTCTGAAAATATATTATATTTTTTCTAAATTTTGAAGAAGGACTGGGGAGATGGCTCAGTAGAGTAAGCACTTGCCTGGCAGGGGCAAGGGCCTGAGTTCAATTCCCGGTTCTGCCAAAAATAAAATAAAATAAAAACATTTTGAAGAACTCTTGATCAAATTGAATTCTAGTATTCATTTTTGCTTGATAATCAATTGGCTGCTCACATTTAAAATCTATATATATGAATTTTATACATGCACACACATTTGCTTATGTATCTCCAAATTTATATATATATATATATATATACATATACACACCAGTGCAATAATACCAATTAAGTTAATAAAGCTAACATTTCACAAGATTTTCTGTTATCTTTTTTTTGGATACAGGGTCTGATTACATAGTTTTGACTTGTAGTGATCCTCCTGTCTCAGCCTCCCCAGGGATAGAATTGCAGTTATGTCCTACCATGCCTGACACAATATTTGGTACTGGGGATCAAACTTGGGACCTTGCATTTGCCAGGCTGGCACTTATGCTGCCAAGCTATCTCCCCAGCCCCCCCATTATCTCTTTATAATGTTTTCCTGGTCCTGCCTTCACTTCTCTGTATCCATACAAAACTAATTTGTTTACTTTCAAATAGATTAGTTAAGATTTTTTTTTTGAATTTCATATAATTGGAATCAAAATATACATGCTCTTTTATCTGATTTATTTTTTCCATTGCAACATAGTTATTTTAGAGGCCATCCTCCTTGCTGTATCTATCAAAAGTTTCTTCCTTTGTGTCCAAGTGCATTTAGTTGGAGCAGGGTCTTTATTTGTTCAGTCACTTACTGCCTGACATTTGAGTTGTTCTCGGTTTCTGGTTCTCACAAATAAAGGTGCTGTGCACACATATGTGCAAGTGTTTCTATGAATTTGTTTCTTTTCTTTTGGGTAGATTCCTAGCAGTAAAGTTGGCTGAGTCTTAGGTATGTCCAAGTTTTAAAGAAACTGTTTTCTTAGTGGTAACCGGATACATTTCCACCATCACGGTGTAGCATTCTACACCTCCCCTCCTCTGATAATGTTGGGTATTGTCAGTCTTCTCTATAATAACAGTTCCACCGTAATTTAGTTTTATTTCAACAAGTTTCAGTCTTCATTTCCCTTAACAACAAATGACTTTGAACATCTTTGAATGAATTTTCTTGTCATTTGTATTTTGCTTTGGTGACATCTCTATTCAAATCATTTGCCTAGTTTTAGTCCCTCCCCCCGTTATTGAGTATTGTGACAGTTCTTTGTATATATTTTGGATATAAGTACTTTATTAGAAGTTAGATGTATGTTTTAGAATTATATTCTGTACCTTGACTTTAGATTTTAACAATATGCTTAAAAGAGCAGAAATTAGCATTTTCAATGAAATTTAAGTTTTCATTTTAAAAAATGGTTTGTTGAGGGTAAAGAGAAAAGCTAATAAACATGGCAGGAGCAAAATCATACATTTATACATATAAGATGGTTAAGGCAATGATCCAGAGAATCTCCATCAGGTTTTTGAAACTTGCAGTTAATTGGTAAGATTCTCACCCTGACCAACTATATATGTTGATACCTGTGAACTAAGCAACTGCACTGAAGATGGCAATGTGTAATACTAGGGCCAGGCTTGGAATGTCTGGTCTTAGAAAAGTTCAGTGCTTCTAATATCGTACCAATTACTGCCTTATTCTCTCTCAAGTAAATGTTCATTTAAAAAAAAGAAAAAAAGGTAATAAATGAAAACAAAAGACAAGAAAAAAAAAAGCCATAGGACTGTCTGCTACAATGTTGTATATGGCTAGATTTCTAAATTTCTGTGTACTAACTTGTAATTGAATTAAGAGAAAGTAACTGTATATCTATCCTAACTATTTTATATATACAGATACAAAATGGTCCTTCATTTATATCCCCTTTTTTGTTTAGTTTTGTTAGAGATCAGTATTCTATTGCCATTTAAATATTGTAGGTGCGTGAATTCAGTAAAATAATCCAATATACTCCAGTAGTCCATAATAGTAGTGGGTTATCCATAAGACTGGCAATGTCAGAAGTTGTTGAATAGTGTTTGGATAGGACCTCATATCTACATCTTGTATTATGAATAACCACTACAAAGACAACAATATGCAATGTATTAATTATTAAAACTGTCCTATTAATTGTTTTTGAAACTGTCTTATTGCTATTTGTTTTTTTTTTTTTTTTTTTTTTTTTTTTTTTTTTT